>JADLZN010002515.1:0-175214 GCA_018155175.1 Sinocyclocheilus anophthalmus | reverse complement strand
TGTCAGAATAGCAAATGGAAATTCCAGCGGAAAGTGTGAGATCAAGTAGTAGAGAGAGAATTGACAAGGTTAGTTGATGAAATGGGAAAGACGAGCCAAAGAGTAACCAAACCTTCCATAATCCTGTCCTGCCACTGGCAGGCCGCAAGATTTGGGGTTTTCCTGTTGGGTTTTGCTTCTTTTAACCCCATGGCCTTCGACAGGCCCTGAGCACCTATCACTGCCTTTTATGAGATCTAATTGATTACATGTGACCACACCATTTATTTTTATGTCTGACTTCTGACCATTGAGTCACTTTTTCAAAGCAAACGGTATTTGTTAAACGACTTGTGGATGGAGCAAATACGATGTTGGTGGTGGTTTCTGTGGTTAAATTATTTAATTGACAGTATGATGTAGTGCAGTACAGCTTACCTCAGAATTTCATTAAAGGATTTTCCTTTGGAAAGACCGGATCGGATACATGCCATTGGGCTCCATTGGGTTATATTGTATTAGCATATAAGGTCTCAGTTACAGTATTCCGGAAAACCATTTTTAAATTGATATTAGTCTTCGTATTTAATATTTGGTTGAGAATGACTATACACAATAACTCCGAATGTATGTATTAACAGATTTAAGCTCTTATGATGGACAGATGGTCTTGTCAGTGCCCGACCCATGTGTAGAGTTAGTTTGTGCCATGTCTTCATGAGATTTTTGGGTAGATGCCCAGGCTCAGAGGATTTCTGAGGTGAAATATGCAGACACGGTTATTTCCCCTCCTCTAAAATGCTGTGAGTAGATTCACCTTGCTGTGCATTTGTTTTCTTTGGAGCCGGACCTGTGCGTTTAACCCTGACAAATGCACATTCACGTTCCATGTCATTCTGTTTGCCAGACTTTTAGAGGAATTAAGTGCATGGTTTAATGGTGCAATAAAATAAACCAATTATTTTGGTGGCTGTTTACTATCTTGACTGAGGCCTTTTTATTTTGAAACTTGGTGCCCTGCAATACTATCCATTAATAAAAAAATATATATAGATTTGAAATTAAAAATATCTTTTTAAAACAATCTTGTGCCCCCCATGATAACAACAAATCAAATAAAATAATAAACACGTTTTTTTCAACCTCATGATGCCCCATAATGGGTGGGTGGGGTATATCCAATGCCTATTCATATAGTTATATGAAGTGTACGGAAAATCCCCATAAACTTTTCCCATCTCAGACTCATTTAGTTAGTGTACTGACTGATATATTTTTCCACACACACACACACACACACCCCACACCCACACGCTTACAGATATACAATAAAATCCTTGTATGCTCTCACAGATATCAACTCCCCCAACACCCCCATCTCCTCTTCTGAGCGACCAAAGTAAACACACTTAGCAGGCTGCAATCTATTAGTCTTGACAGTGGTTTTAAAGGCCTTAGCACTTGGAAAATTCCCTTGATCAATACAGTAAGCAACTAAAAGTGCTCCGCTAAACTATTTTAGTGAAAGTGTGTGGTTATTAAGTGTGTTTTTTTATGCCTCTTCTCTCACTTTGCCATGAAGCTCTTTCCTTACACTTGGATGAAGGCTGAGCTGTTTTACAACCACAAGTCAAACAAATGTTACTAAACCTCATCCGTTTTTCTGACTGTAGGCGTTCTTGGCTTGGCAATACCCACTCTTTCGTTTTATCTTTTTTTTGTTCAGACCGACGATATATCAGGTTTTTTTTTTTTGGCATGCCTCCCACAAATTGTTGTTTGTATTGCAAAAAAGCGTTACTCCCCCCCCCCCCCCCTCACTCCAGGGTTAACTTTCCTCAGTGTCCTGAATTACCCTAATTTAAAAAATTTTCAAGTTTTCACGTTATTCTTTACTTCATTTTGTAATTATTTGTGAATTTTACTAGCAATTTCTGAGTGAAGCACAAAATTCTACATCGTATTTTGAGCAAAATGCCTAATTCCACACCAGTATATTAGTGAAACATCAAATTCTACACCAATTTTTTTAGTGAAATACCACATTTTGAGTGAAACACCAAATTATTCACCAAATTTTAAGTGAAATACCAAATTCAACCATTTTTTTTTAGTGATCCACCAAATTTCTTCAGTGAAACACCATTTTTTTTGTGAGAAAATTCTTCACCAAAATTTGACTGAAATACCAAATTCAACACCAATTTTTAGTCAACCACCAAATTTCTTGAGAGAAACACCAAATTCTACACCATTTTTAACGAAGCACCACATTTTGAATGAAACCAAATTCTTCACCAAATTTATTGAATGAAACACCAGATTCGACAGAAATACCAAATTCAACACATTTTTAGTGAACCACCAAATCTATTGAGTGAAACTCCAAATTTTTAATGGAACACCAAATTCTACAACAATTTTTGAGTGAAATACCAAACTCGACACCAAATTTTTCAAGTGAACCACCAAATTCTGTTTTTCCAGTGTACTCAAGGGCAATAGAGTTTCCTTCAAATGTTTACCCCATTTTACCAGATATGCTATTTTTCAACATTACGAAGGTCTTCAACGCTAGACAACGCTACCTTACACTATTGTCTGATATTGCACCCCTTGTGGCAGCACTGAGAGTACAACGCAAACCGAACAAACTGATCACTGGCAAAACACCTGCAAACAAAACATGATTTGATGCGCTTTTCATATCCTCCCTCAAGATTTAAATATAGCTTTTCTAAATTTAGCTTTGCCTTCAGACGTTTCACACTTGAAAGCTGATTTCAGAATTTTAATAGTCTTTTCTTTTTAAACAAAGTGGCTCCCATCAAGTTGTCATCTGCAAAGTTGATCTGTTTGTTGTGGTTGAGCGCGTCTGTAGGTCTCAGGAGATGTGTTTCTCTGTTGCGCATATCTTGTGTGTTTAATGAGCTTCACGCTCCTCTCTGTACGTCTCATTTGCATGTCTTGCTGGGCTGACAGACTCTCGGTGGGACTACTTCGGTTTGTTGTTTGACGTCATTGTGTTCCTGCTGTGCATCGAGCGCTCTGGGACTTTCACAGTGGTGTCTTCTCTAAATCCGATGTGAAGCTCACTTTCTCTAAGGGGTTGGAAGGCTGGGGAGACATTACGAAAAATCTGCAGCATTAGCTGCGGGTATCCTCATCTTCTTATCAGGGAT
This sequence comes from Sinocyclocheilus anophthalmus, assembly GCA_018155175.1. Taxonomy (NCBI): domain Eukaryota; kingdom Metazoa; phylum Chordata; class Actinopteri; order Cypriniformes; family Cyprinidae; genus Sinocyclocheilus; species Sinocyclocheilus anophthalmus. The sequence continues at coordinate 172,053 of JADLZN010002515.1, read as the reverse complement.
TTACTTAGAAAAAGATTAGATTTGGATTTGGGAAGGGGATGTTGGGCCTGTATCAGTGTCTGGTGATGATACTTCATGGTTCAGGCTAAATACAACTGATGGGGGTGCAGCTGAACAGTTATAATATGCACCCATTTTTGGTACAAATTGCCTTTAATGGTGTCAATAAAGAAGATCTATATTATCTAAATAAATCTATTTGCAAGCATTCCCATTCCATGCCACAGGGCCATCAGAAGTATGCGACTATCTCAGTGTAGTCGAGATATCAACCAGCAGGGGTGAACTGCTTACATTTAGGGTATTTTCACTTCAGTCCTATTTTAACCAAACAACATCTCTTTTTTTCATTCACACTGTTGCTTTTCATATCCAGAAATGCTTAAACATTGTATGATAATTATTATTAATAAATGTAATATTAGTATATTACTCTACACTATTTATTTACTTACTTACTTACAAGGATGAACCAAGATGGTAAGAAAACCGAAACACTTGAATATCTTATGAGTGATTAAATGATGATGAATTAAATTTTATCAATAACAATAAAAATGATAAGAATACGCATTAGTGCTGTCAAGCGATTAATCGCATCCAAATAAAAGTTTTTGTTTGCATAATATATGTGTGCTCTGTGTATATTTATTATGAATATATGAATACAAACACATGCATGTATATATTTTGAAAACATTTACATGTATATACATTTATATTATTATATTATATAACATATTTAATATATAAACATAACATATTTTTCTTATATATACATGCATGTGTGTGTATGTATATACATAATAAACAAACACAGTACACACACATATATTCTGTAAACAAAAACATTTATTTTCAATGCGATTAATCGCGATTAATCATTAGACAACACTTAAAAAAGCCTAATTGACTTTTTAGTCTATTACACATGATTTTTATTATTCTCCATTTTTGAAGGATGGCCAAACATTTTTTTAATTGCTGAAACACTTAATAGTGGATAAGGAAGAAGAATAAGCAGGATATTAGAATAGTATACAATATTTTTTAAGAATCTCTTTATTTTTGAAGAATGACCAAAACACTAATAATATTTTTTTGAAATAAAGAAATATTAGTGTATTATTATATACTATTTTAGGTTTTATAAATAAATTTTTGTGGGGATGATGATTGTTAAAATAATCATAATAATATTAGAATATTATTATACAATATTTGTATTCATTAATCTCTTCATTTTTGAAGGACCAAGACACTTTTATTAAATCCTGCAGCCTTTCTTTTTGGATAAAACTTTTAGTTTCTGTGTACTTCACAATAGTTTACAATATACATGCTTTGAAAGCCACATTTGGTAAAGTTTATTCAATTTGTGTCAAACTTTGACACAGAACCCACTTTAAGTAAACGTATTTTCTCTTACATAAAGTGAAAGTATTCACTTTATGTAAGTGTATTTTCTCTATGCTTTTTCACCTCAGCTTCACCTTTCAGAAGCTGAAACTTGTTAAAACTCTGAATTATTATTGCGTAATATAGTCCTCCAGTAAACAGCCCCTATCTATTCTCATATCAAGAAGCTTGCACACATACAAACACATTCATGTCTGCAGGGAGTGTGCGTGCGCTGCTGAAAACAGGACGACTTCAGCAGCTGTACCTTATTCTCAGCGTGAATTCTCTGATATGACAGGCTGCTGAAAGATATGGCCCGTCTCAGTGAAAGCTGCGCTTTCCTTATTGCACACAAGCACCTGCTTTAAACAAACTACATATTTAGTGCGTTGTGGCCCAACTTTTTTTAACACAACTGTGGATCTTCATCATACTTGTTACAACAACCCCACACACACACACACACACACACACACTATAGACAGTCTATAATTATCCATATATAAAAAAACAATAGTAGTTTATAGTCAGTTTTTAGCTCAGTTTGGGAACAAATCTGGAATCTGAAAGTCTTTTTTTTTACATCCTGAATAATAAACACAAATAAATTTCAAATCTGAAATCAATTCATGGCTGTCAGTATCATCAAGAGAGTACAATGAACCACTGTAGTTTGTTACAGCAACAAATACAATGAAATATATTTGCAATATTAACACAACAATGAATTGGAAACAAACTTGCTGTTTTTTGCTGTCCTCAGGCCGTTCCTCCTCCTCCCCCCGCTGATGGAGTGGATGCGTGTGGCCATCGTTCATGCTGAGCATCGCCGCAGCTTATTGGTGGACAGCGATGATGTCAGACAGACGGCGCGGCTGCTCCTGCCCGGACTGGACTGTGAGCCCAGACTGCTGAAGTAAGACATACACATCATACAACATATACTGACTGACAACCAGCACACATTCATACCTGCTGGACAATAAACGAGTGAAGAACATGAGCCACATCTAGAGAGCAGAAAACCAGAGAGAAATACAAGATGGACGCTTTTGACAACCATCAAAAAGTCCCTAGAAGAAGATCCACACCGAAAAACACTCTGAACACCTTAGCAACCACACACCAACACCTTGGCAACCATTCTAAATACCTTAGCTACCGATAGGTGTTGTGTTCTGACTGTTCTTTTGCAACTCGTGAGAAACTACATCGTAACACCCTACTATCCACTCAGAAAACCTTAACCGCATCGCAACCACATACTGTATCAATGCCCTAGCAACCAATCAGAGCACTGTAGCAACCAAAAAGCAATGCCCTAGCAACCTGTCAGAACAACTTAGAAACTGGATAGCAACAACCACTCAGAATCAAATGTGAAGTGATCACTCAGAAGGTATAGAAATGCTCTAGCAACCACTCAGAACACCATACATACAAATACATACAACAATCAGGTAAGAACAGATTGGCAACTGCATAACAACGCCCTAGCAACCAGTACTCCTGACAACAACTTAGCAACTGCCAACAAGTTCCTAGCACACCAATCCGACACCTTAACAACCACTTACAAGCAGCTTAGCATCTGCCTAACTACACCTTAGCAACTACCAGAACACCTTAGCAACCACTTACAGCAGCTTAGCAACTGCATAACAATGTTCTAGCAACCACTTGGAACAGCTTGGCAACTGCATAACAACGGCCTAGCAACCAGTACTCTTTTGCAACACCTTACAACAACATAGTAACTGCATAACGATGTCCTAGCAAACCAATCAGAACACCTTAACAGCCACTTACAGCAGCTTAGCAACTGCATAACAACATCCTAGCAACCAGAACTCCTTAGCAACACCTTACAATAGCTTAGCAACTGCATAACAATGTCCTAGCAAACCAATCAGAACACCCTAACAACCACTTACAGCAGCTTAGCAACTGCATAACAATGCTCTAGCAACCAGAACACCTTAGCAACCACTTAGAACAGCCTGGCACCTGCATAACAATGTCCTAGCAACCAATCAGAACATATAGCCACATACAACACCTTTTACATAGCAACATTATCTTAGAAAAATTTACAAATAATAATAAATGAACAATTTCAGAAGCATAGAATAAATGAAAACCTTTTTAAAATTCTTAAAAATGTCTTCACAGAGAGTAATTTGCACTGAATCATGCAACAGGGAAAAGGGACATCACATTTCATCCCGACTTTAAGGTGTTTTTTCAAGTTCTCCAGTTGTGGGAACGTTGTTTTCAGAGTATATTTTAATGTTTCTATCACAACTTTGTAAGACTAATTAAATCTATTTTTTAAAATGTCAACAGACATTTAAACAGCACTTAAAATGTGTCAGAGCTGAAGATATCAGACATGATCTCATGCTCCTTCTTATATGTGACTTTCCATCAAACCGCATTAAAACATTGGCAAAGACCTTCAGCAAAGCCTCAGGTTTTTACTGATCTTCAAGAGCCCAGCCTTATACGTAATGATTTGAAAACACTTCAGGAAAATACATCACTCCACCCATGAAAGCATGCACTGAACACCACCACCTTTTCGTTCATGCGTGTTTTCTAACTTCTCTCTTCTTCTGTTTTATGTAGGCCCGAGTGCTGCTTTAGCTCCTTCAGGCGGCTGGATGCCAAAGCCGCCACAGATAAGTTCCAGCTGGACCTGGGTTTCCGCATGCTGAACTGCGGCCGCACCGACCTGATCGGCCAGGCCATCGAGCTGCTGGGGCCAGATGGTGTCAACAGCATGGATGACCAGGTACCGTGAGCTCAGAACCGCAAACCAGATGTTAACAGCACCTGTCAGCACTCAAAGACCAAACTATACATCACTCTGTGACACTGATATCATATTTTGGATGCATCTGTGTAGGGTATGACTCCGCTAATGTATGCCTGCTCAGCTGGAGATGAAGCTTTAGTCCAGATGCTGATTGATGCTGGAGCCAATCTGGATGTAGCGGTATGGACCACTAGTTACTTTCTTAGTCCGGCAATATTTTTGGATGTTAAGGCCAGTTTAAATCAATGCGATTAAATGTTGATAAAATATTTACAATCAATTGAGCAATAAAAATGAAATAAAACTGAATTTTCATCATTCTTGAAAAAAACTTGCATAAGTTATATAGTGTTACTGTTATTTTAAATTAGATTTTTTTTCATTTAATTTTTAGTTAGTCATTTTTTTGTCTACATTATTTAAATATATCTATTCAGCTTTTTTATTATTTTCTTGTATTTTCAAAAAAAAAAAGAATGTTGTCTTAGCATCAAGCTGAAATAATTTTTAAAAGTTGTTTTATTTTTCAGCTGATGTTTATTTGATTTCAAGCAACACATATGTTTTTATGGTTTTAGTTTTATTTAACTATAATAAAACTGCTGTGATGCATTCAGTTTTTCAATGCAGTCTTCAAAGGATGCAGCCACTGAATTTGGATGCAGTGCATGTCAGATTGTTTCAATACAATATATAAAAACATTATTTCATGTTGTGAATCTTTTTTGTGACGTTTATTCAGCACTACAGCCTGTTTGAAAGCTGATGGTCTTTTGTGTTCAGGTACCTGTTTGCTCCCCCAAACACCCTTCAGTCCATCCAGACAGCCGCCACTGGGTGGCGCTCACATTCGCCGTGTTACATGGACATATATCAGTAGTGCAGGTAACAAGCTGCTTGTTTTATTGTGTGAATTTTCATACTGCAACTATTCTACAAGTGAACTTATAGGTATACTGTTATAAGTTTTTATTGTTACTCTCCTAACCTACATGTATGCCTGTATCTTCAGCTTCTGTTAGACGCTGGGGCGAATGTGGAAGGAGCAGCCGTCCGTAACGGACAGGAGAGCAATGTTGAGACGCCTCTCCAGCTGGCATCTGCAGCAGGTGTGTGTAGCACAACTCCCTCATGCCAGCCTCTCCCAACCTCCACCAGCTCAGATTCACAGCCTGCCAGGGAAGGCTAGTCACTCCCATCCCAAACAGGAATCCCTAAAAATATGGCCCTGTGTTGGCAGACCAAAGCCAAACTGTACAGGCCACAAACTGTATGAGAGTTGACGGAATTGGGTCAGGAAGACTTGTTTTGCCACATGCGTTTAGTTTTAAACCTTTTAGGTGCGGGGATGTTCAACATGAAGTTCTGCAACATGTAAAGGAGTCAAATCATTTTTATTGAACCTTTACCACTGTCTATCCAACAGTATTTAAACTACTACCCTATCTGTCATAATTTTGCTGCGTTCCATTCTGAAAAGCTCATCCCCATGCCCTAATCCCTTTGAACCCTCCAGAGTGAGAGCTTCGAAGAGTTGAAGGGTGTAGCGCAGTGGTTCCCAATCCTGGTCCTGGAGAACCCCCAACACGGCAAGGTTTTAATGTTTCCTTTATCTAACACACATTTGAGGTCTTGGAGTCTCTACTTATGAGCTGACAAGTTCAGTCAGGTGTGTTTTATTAGGGAGATATCTAAAATGTGCAGTGTTATGGGTACTCCTGGACCAGGATTGGAAACCACTGTGTGGGGGAACAAGTAAACTGTTCCTTGGAACTGTTTCATCTGGCGGAGCCAAATAAAGAGATGTCGTCATCACACAATTAAACATGCACAAAGAATCAAAGGAGCAACGTGTCTATCAGTTGTACCCTTCGAACTCCTTTCTGAAGAGGCCAGTTTTGAGAACTTAATTTGGAACGACCCTTCACTATGGTGGCCATGATTGTCCTCACTCCGAAGTGCCCTTCGGCCATATTGAATTTAATGTGGAGGAAAACAAGGCCGTGAGGTATAGGTTTATAGTCATTAAAATAACAAACACTATGTAACGGTCCTAGATCATGTAATTTATGAAAAGCTGTTTTATGGAACTTTGTCTACTGAAAGTTTTTTTTTTCATAATGTTTCAGCTGAAAAATTGGTATGTTGTTTAACAATAGTACAGTCCACTGAATGCACTGTACTTCTATCCCTCATTTAATTCGTCACAAACTAAATATGGCGTCACCCTCCAAGTCTATACCTCACCGTGACTGGAAGGGCCAAGCTTCTGAACTTAAACAGGCATTTATTATTGTAAATGTGGGTGTTAATATTTCATGTTACTAGTGTCAGAAATCTAAAGAATGTAGAGTCAATTTTGGATAAGGAGGATGCTGTGAGTTCTAAACTTTACAGTATGTTTTCATAGTACATCCAGCTCTTTTTATCTCGAAAGATCAAGGCAAAATTGATTCCTCAAGACACGACCCTTCTACGATCATTACAGTAACGATCATGAATGGCGTTCTCTTCTTTTATTGTGGTTCTCTTGTATTTATTCTGCAGATCTCTGCAATCTCACCATCTGTTTCCCCTTTTCTCCTGTACTTCTCTGGTCACTCTCCTGCTTTCGCAATATTGCAGGGAATTACGAGCTGGTTAGTTTACTGCTGGCGTGTGGTGCCGACCCCCTGCTGAGGTCCCAGGACAGTAACACGCTGACATCATCGCTCTATGAGGACATGAACTGCTTCAGTCATGCTGCCGCCCATGGCCATAGGTAATACCTAATACCTCCCATCATCCCCAGCAGCCTGGAACAAATCACACTAACACACACTCACCCCCCACATCTCTGAACACGATCCCTTATGACAATTCATACTCAACTGTATTACCACATCTAACTGTATCTAACTTTCTTTCTATTCATCTAGCTTTGTGTCGATTTGTCTAACGCTGTACGATCATTATCTATCTATCTATCATGTCCAGTCATACATTATGTATCCTGCTAGCTATCTCTCCTACCAATCATCCATCCATTCATCTCTCTTTTTGTCCATTATCTATTCAGCCATCTATCCAACTAATATTTCATCTACACATCCATCTAGTTTTCTATTTAGCTATTCTGTCTAGTAATGCATTATCTATCCAGCCAGCTATCTGTCTATCAATCCAATTATGATATATTAAAAATTTTATTTTCATCCATCCATCTACAGTAGCTTTCTGTCAAGCTGTCCATCTTTCCAGCCAGCTATCTACCTAGGCATCAAACTCTTTCAAATCACCCGTTTCTACCTAGTCACCCATCTTCCAATCTATGCAACTGTCTATCTACCCATCTACTCATTTATCAGCCATCTATCCTTCTGTTTATCCATATGTCCAATCATTTATTATGCATTCACCCATCTAGTTTTGTATTGATCCATCTATCCACCTACTCATCCATCTATCACTGAACTAAAGCATAAAATGTTCTCCAGGAATGTTTTGAGGAAGCTCCTCTCTCAGCCTCAGAAGGTGAGGGAAGATGTGCTCTCGCTGGAGGAGATCCTGGCAGAGGGTGTGGAGGCCGAGTCGCGGGCGTCCGGCCGGAACAGACATTCTCTACCCCCTCCTCCATCCCCAAACCTCAGCCTGGTGTCAGAAGATGCCCTGCCCAAACTGTGTAAGGCCCGTATGAAAGCTCTGCAGGAGGCATCCTTCTACAGTGCAGAGCACAGCTACCTGGATGTCACCATGGAGCTCAGATCATTGGGTAGGTTATATGCATGACTAATCACAAAGTTGATGATCAGAGCAAAGATGATAAAATAACACTTTCATTAAGTCATTATCAACTATGAATCTTCCTTCTTTGATACGGTTATGAAAAGCTGAGCTATCTAAAAAGCATTTGATTATTTGTAAGTAATTGTCCACATATTTTCCGATTCTGAAGGAGTGCCATGGAAACTCCATGTGTGGTTGGAGTCACTACGCAGCGCTCAGCAAAAGTCCAGAGCTGGAGTCATGCTCTCCCTTCTGCGAGACTTCACCTCCATCAAAGAGGAGGACTACTGTGAGGAACTAGTCTGCGTTGGCCTTCCTCTGATGTTTAACATTCTGAAAAATAGCAAGGTACTTAAAAAAGCCTGGAGGTTTGTTCATGAAAAGCCTGTGTATCAACAAAAATTTAAAAACAAATGCATTTATAATTTATAGGAATTTTTGTCATTGTGTCAATGTTTAGTAAGCAATTAAAAATGTAACTTGAATTAAAACATGACAGATGATTATAGTTTTAAATTTCAGATTTCTGAACAGGATCTGAAAAGGACATTGTTCTAAAATATTTTTATTCTGCTTTTGAGCCAAAAATTCAGACTTGATGTGACAAAAGCTGTAAATAACTCTTAGGGTGTGTTCACACTTGTAGTTTGGTTCATTTGGTCCGGACCAAAAAGGAAAATGATACATTTGGTCCTGGTCCGCTAAGCGTTCACATTGGCATTTTGACAGCGAACCTAAAGACACCGAACCTAAAGGCATAGTGATACGTTCACAACCTGATTGGTCGGCTTGAATGACGTATATATCCCGACCGAACTCACTGAACACCCTAAACAAAAGGTGCTTTCGACTTAAAGCGGCGCTGCGGGTGTATGATATCAAAGCACCCATTAACCGATCGGTCTGCTCACCGGCGCTTTAAGTTGAACACACCTAATGTCGTCTGCTGGACTAAGTGCGCTCATTCTTGCGTGTACATATCATTTTATTTTCACCACCTGCAAACTCACAAAGAGCTCATAAAAGGCACTTTACCTCATCGTTGCTCCACGTTTGCCCTCTGCTCGTTTTGTTTTAGTTACACCGTGTTGTCAAATCATGTCGCATAGCATCGCATCTTGTTTTTGGTTCGTTTAGAAGTATTTGGTCCGTGTTGCGTTCATATATCATTCGAACCGCACCCGAGTTCGTTTGGAAGCGGACCGAAACCCATCTTTTTAGCGGTCTCGGTCCGCTTGTTTGGTGCGCACCAGGGTTCAGTGGCAGCGTTCACACTTATTCAAACGAACCACACTAACAAAGCAGTCACACCAGGGTTCGTTTTAATCGAACCAAGTGTGAACGCACCCTTAATCTCTAGTTTAAACTACCTTATGACTAATTCTTTCTCGTTTTCTCTATAGAACGAGGCAATAATCCACCAGCTGGGCGTCATTTTTAGTCACTGTTACGGTCCTGCTCCACGTCCTCCTATCCAAGAAAAGAAAGCAGCTCTCTCCGCTCAACTCGGTAATTCACTCCATCTTAGTACAGTTGCGTTTATGAATTAGCAACATTGACTGAATCCACTAGTTAAATAAATTACCCAGCATTGATTTAAAAAACAAAAAGTTTGTCAATGATACTGGTAATTGTTTTAAATTACTTGGTAGTGCACTATGGAAGCCCGTTTCTTTTCTTTTATACTCGCAATTGCGAGTTTATATCTCACAATTCTGAGAACAAAAAATCTGAATTGTGAGATGTAAACTCAGATTTGTGAGAAAAAAGTCAGAATTGTGAGCTAAAAGTCACAATCTTTTATTTCACTGTGAGATGGGCTTCCATAGTGGACATTATAGTTACAGTTTATTCATTCATTTCTGTCAATAAATGATTACTCTGTAAAAATCTTGAACAAGTCTGATGTCTCAGATTCCTCTTTCCGCAGACCCTCACTTCCTGAACAACCCAGAGATGTCTGACGTGACATTCCTAGTGGAGGGCAAACCGTTCTACGCTCATGGGGTTCTGCTGCTTACGGCATCCGACAGGTGAGTCTGTTACCTTACTTACATAAAAAGATAAATATGTTATCTCGTAACACAGTGTCTTAAGTAGATGATATTTTGAAACATACCTGAACCGTTAAGAATAAAGCATGTTGTGTGCTCTGGGATCAGGTTCAAAAGTCTGCTGGCGCTGAACGGGACAGACAGCACTCAACCACGCAAGGAAATCGAGATCAGCAACGTCAAGTACAACATCTTCCAGGTAAGATCAGATGAATCCTCGTTCAGCGGGCTGTGACACAAGATGTTGTCAGGGGTTGATCGCGGTCTCATTGTGTTTATCTAGACGATGATGTCCTACCTGTACTGCGGGGGGATGGAGTCTCTGAAGATGGGTGTTCCAGATTTACTGGAGGTAAGACTAACAAGATACAGGCCAACCCTGCTTAATACTCAAAAACAGAGAGGTAGATCTTGGCAGTTCATCCAGTCACTCACTGCCAGTCGTTCATGCACTGGAGTTTACCTGCAGTAATTCAAGATGAAACTTTATCTTCTCAGATTCATTGAGACTCTGTAAACTATTTTTGTGGATTGAAGCAGGTAATAAAACAGAAGAAATCACTCCTTTGTTTGCTTTCTCTAGTTACTGTCAGCAGCCAGTTTGTTCCAGTTGGGGGCGCTACAGCGGCACTGTGAAATTATCTGTGCTCAGAACATTGACCTCGACAATGCTGTGAACATCTACCACACTGCTAAGGTAAAAATATATAAGTATGTAATATAAAACATATTTTTAAAACTGCATTTTTATATTGTAAAATATAACATGCCATAAAAAATCATCGTAAAGAATAATGTAAAATAAGGTCATTTATCGGGTCAGTTTTTACATTATTAAGTAAAAAGCATTTTGTTGGTATTAAATACTGTATTCTACCATGTTTGTTTTTATTGTACCATGGTAAAGGACAAAGAATACCAAGGTAAAAACCATTTTACATGTCAAAAAACATAAAAATATGGTTCAGATTCAAAGATAAAATGATATTACATGGTACATTGTTACGATTTACACTAACAAAACTTTTTACAAGAGTGAAATCATTATTACCACAGGCCTGCAGGTTTTATGAAGGTACATTTAAGATTAAAAGGAATAAATTGAATGCAACAATACGTCAATATTTTTTTCTAAATGGAACTGCGTTTCATTAGCAGCACTTCAAAGTTTGAAAATTACAACACACCTGTTACTTTATTTATTAAACATAATACTTGGCTTGAATAGCTCCTAACCACTAGAATATTGAAATAAATTTACTGTAGCTATAATCACGCAGCAAAAAAAGTACTCAGTATTTTTGTCTCGTTTCCTAGTACAAATAACAAGATTCATAAATCAAGACATTTACTTCAGAAGCAAAATTGTGTAAGATTCTTTTTGTGAGAAACTGATCAAAATAATGTTAAAAGATAAAATTTTAACATTTCAAATGGGAAGCTAGTTTATACCCAAATAACAGAAATTTGTTCTTGTTTAAAGCATAAATTATTATTTGTTTATACAAATTTTTTTTCTCACATGTATTCAAATGGCTTGGGAGTATTGCTGCATAACACGTTGCATGTCTGTCCATATGTTTGTCTCTGGTTTTGGTATAACTCATTTGATTTCTACCGTCGTCTTTATGTTTATATTTATTTGACAAAAAAGTAGTGAATACACTATTCGTCAAGAATAACACAAAGTTTAAAACAAAACTTATTTCCATTGTGGTCCTTGACGTAAAGCACAAACTTCACTCCCGGTAACAGGTACTGCATTATAAATACAAAAAGGACAATAAAATTCCACATTTACTAAAATTTACAGTCACAAATAACCACGTACATAATACAAATTCAACAAAACAACCTACTTAAGAACCAACTTTTAGCTTTTAAATTAAAACTAACCATATTTGAAATACCTTTAATGTCCAGAGGTAACTTATTCCACAAAAGTGCCCCAGAATATCTAAGAGACCTACGACCATACATAGTTTTAAAACAACATTATGTAATATCCATGAGACTTTGCCTAGTTTTATAACAATGTTGCTCATTTACCCTAGGAAAACATACATTAAAATATGAAGGAGCTCTGTTATTGATAATCTTATGTACCATTTTTTATTTAATATGTTTTAGTCTGCTTTCTATAGGTAACCAATCAAGATGCTTAAAATGGGAAACCTCCACATGTGTAAAATGACTAAACCCTGAAAATAACCGTAGCAATTTATTGAGATTTTTGTAACTTATCCAACCAACCACGAGACAAATCAGACATCCAAGAAATACATGCATATTCGAAATGACATGACACTAAACATGATGCAAGTAATTTTATATTCTGTTTATCAAGAAAACTAACGTGTCTGGCAAGAAATTTTGTCCTAGCATTACCCTTACCCAGAACTTTTATAGCCATACTTACACCACTTAAATCATCGTCAAGGACACATCCAAGACAATTAACAGAAGTTCTATATCATATTAAACAATCCCCCACCTTAACAGACATCTTAGAAACCTTATTCAAATTATTTTTAGACCAAAATAATATGGATTTCATTTTACCTAAATGCAACAAGAGTTTGATTTCAGAGAGCCAGTCTCTTACCATACTAAGCTCCTCGCCTAAATTCACTTGTATCCTACCAACGTCCTTGTCTGAAATTAATAAAGCATATAAAAACAAATTACAATCACAAACTGCTTGCATGTCATTAATATATAAAAGGAACAAAAGAGGGCCTAAAACACTTCCCTGAGGGACTCCATTTTCAACAAACGTTTCCTCAGAAAGAACCCCATCAATTTCTACTCTCTGAACTCGCCCAGTTAAATAAGAATTCAACCAGGCTATCACTTTACTTGAAAAACCCATGACACTTAACTTGTCTAAAAGTATTGAATGATTTACAGTGTCAAACGCTTTCTGGAGGTCTAAAATATTCTGTTATGTTTACTTTCAATAAAAAAATAAAATAAAGCATAAACTTACTTCATTTTGTTCAATTTCTCAAAATACAAGACTTCATATTGTCAAGTTTGTATCTCAAGAAAATGTTGTTTAGATGTTTGCACTCTGCTCCAATTTAAGACCTTTTTGTGGAAGAGCAAATTTTTAGGACTCACAAAAAAAAAAACCTGTACAAAAGTGTCTCTCCAGTAACTGAGTGCATAATTTGTGTTTTTGTCCAGACTCATGGTGCAGTGGAGCTCAGCAAGTACTGTGAAGGTTACTTCCTGCAGAACATGGCAGGTCTGTTGGAGAGGGAAGCCTTCCGGACACTAATCCTGGGGTCCGGGACACGGAGCGGGTCTGGAAAAGACTCTCTTCTGGAAGAGCTGGAAGCAACGTTAGCGCGCAGACTACGCTCACTGCTAGTGACTTCTCGTGTGTGAAAGGAAAAGAGGGAAAATATAGAAGGAAGTACAAAATAAAGGACATGAACGTGTGGATGTTCAGACAAAAAAGAAAGACCATGAAAAGGAAATGCTGTTGAAAAAAAAATGATGGACTGACTGAAGTGGAGCTTTGTGGACAGTTTCATGAATTCTACAAATAATCATTTATTGGACACAAGCTTTGGGAGCTTGTGAAAAATGACAAAATGCTGCAGCATCTGTGTGGCTAAAGCTCTCTGAACTAAAGTATGTTAAGATTGTGTTAAATTGTGGACAACAGTTTCCCCACACTTAAACATGCCATTTTGTTCTACTAAAGTGGGAGGCTAGAGCATATCTTTTTTTTTAAATACATAATTGTTTTATTTTAAGCTATTATAGATGAATCTTGATGAATGATGAATATTATAGATGAATGGAGAAAGACAAGGACATTTTCTATTTAAAAATGTGAGATTATTTAAGTTGCTATTTTATCTTGCTTCATGCCAAGCAAATAAAGTTATATAACAAACAATGTGTCTGAAGTTATATCCAAACAACCACAGAAGACCAATCACAAATAAATACGCAATTATTACAATGAGGTCATTGCAGATGGTGACATTCTCCAATGTCCGTCAATGTCTTTTTATTTGAATATATTTTAGAATGTAATTTATTGCTGTGATCAAAGCTGAATTTTCAGCATTATTACTCCAGTCTTCAGTGTCACATGATCCTTCAGAAATCATTCTAATATGCTGATTTGCTGTTCAAGAAACATTTATTATTATTATCAATATTTAAAACCGTTGAGTATATTTTTTTCAGGATACTTTGATGAACAGAAAGATCCCAAGATCAGCATTTATCTGAAATAAAAAGATTTTGTAACATTATACACACTATTCCATTCAAAAGCTTGCAGTCAGTATGATATATAATATATAGTATATATAGATAATCTATATATACATTAGGGGTGGAACTGTACACAGATGTCACGGTTCGGTACGTACCTCGGTTCGGGGGGTCACGGTTCGATACGATTTTGGTACAACAGGGGAAAAACAAATCTACTATGCTCGGTTTCTTTTTACAGGGGTCATATGATGCTTTTTTAAAGTTCATTATTTTGTGTATTTGGTGTAACAGAATATGTTGACATGCTTTAATGTCAAAAAAACACATTATTTTTCAAATACTGTACATTATTGTAGGTCCTCTATGCCCCGCATCTCTCAAACACATTTTCAACAAAGCCCCCTCCTTTGACAAACGCAGTCTGCCCTGATTGGCCAGCTGACCCAATGCATTTTGATTGGCCGAACACCGCAAGCACTTGTCGGAAATGTAACGCTCCTTACCATAATCGCGAGCTTTATTTTTCAAAATAAATGTAAAGACAGAGCCTGTAAGGGGAACAGAGTCGCGTGACAGACACAGTGATGAAGCTGGTATGTGTTTGCAGTACACAAGCCACGGTTAAGACAGCTGACTCCACTGTGATGTGACCCTGTCTCTCTCTCTCTTGCTCGCTCGCTCACGCGCACACACACACACACAAACAAACAAACACACCACGATGCGCAAAACTCAGTCAATAGCAAATACTTAAACTAAATAACAAAACAGTAGCTGATTCAAAGCGCCAGATTGTCATAGCAAATCAGAATTACCTCCTCTCCTGGTTCACGAAACGGTCCGTCCATAAATGCATTGCTGTTCTGTTGTAAGTCATCTTAAAGATTCCTAAATGCATCTACTTTTGGAAGGCCAAATAAAGTGCTTTTGCTTTTGCCTAGAAACACACAGCGTCTCCCTGACATGCTGCTTCAACACTAACTGCGGTTACTGAAACCACGCCTTCTTTCTTTGCGTGCACATTTGGGCGGCATTATGCAAATCTTCCCAGATAGTGACGGAGGTATGTGGGGGTGTTTTAGAACGAGCCGTTTTAGGGGGGCGTGGCAGAGTCTTAATTTTTATAAAGAATATCTCTTTGGTTTTGATACTTTAGTCTTTGCAACTTCAGGGATCTAATCTATGCACAATCAGTTTGTAACACTCCAAAGAGAAAAGAAAACTTGAAATCGCATCATATGACCCCTTTATTTATTTTGAACAGACAGTAGTACAAATTAAAAAGAAATTCCACCTAGATGTGAAAAAAATTACTAAATATTATTACATTATTTAAATATATATAATATCTGGTCCCAGTAATATATACATACAAGGAATAAATTCTTGAAATATATTTGATTTAGTTTACAGATAAACAAGAGAAAAAAACAGTGTGACACATAATGTAGCCTATATACGTTGAGTTTCAGTTCATTTTTGTGACAGGCTTTATTTGTTCACAGAAAGGAAACTCAAATGGCAGAAAATGACATCCTATTTGTTTTCTTTATTTCACAAAAGCACAAATTTTTGTTTTCATTGTGAGTGTACACAAATAAAAGCAGAACTTTATACAGTGATGCATTATTAAGAAGACAATAAGTGTTTAAAGTTGATTCTGCTGGTATAAGGAAACGGTTGAAGTGATCGCGCAGCGCGCAGCAGCTCGGGCACACACACACACACACCACACACACACACACACACAACACACACCCACACAGTACTGGTCTCTATCCTTGTGGGACTCTCCATAGGCTTAATGGTTTTTCTACTGTACAGACCCTGTATTCTGTTGCCCTACACCAACCCTACACTTAAACCTACCCCTCACAGGAAACTTTTCTGCATTTTTAGATTTTCAAAAAAACTAATTCTGTATGATTTACAAGCTTCTGTACCCATGGGTACCTCAATTTAGGTCCTCACGGTGACACGAGTCCCCATGAGTCTGTGTGTAGTCAGGTTTAAGTCGCCACCAGGATATATAAACCAGTACACAAACACACACACACACACACAAAACGCATCAATTCCAGCATTGCAAACTTGACAGCGCAGTTGGTACTTTATCAAAATAAAATACAGTGAACCGCATCCTCCCTCATAGCCCCGCCTTTGTCACTGTTGGAACTGAAGTAAGCCTAGTTTACATAATAAATAATAGTTTAGCATTCAGATATGTAGATCGCAAATATGGAAATATTATGGAATATTTGGATTGTGCCGAATGAGAGAGGTAGGATACACGAACACAAAGCTCCATTTCACAAACAGTTGAGTGCACAAGCCTTTAAAGTATACTCCTTTTGTCAGTCTGTGAGAGACGCATTCTGAGTCAGCACATGGTCACTGTCTAGTGTGCTTTGTTTTCAAGTGCGCAACTCATTGTATTCGCTCGCTGTTCTTCTGCTGGCGGCCGGTTATCAAACAGCATTGCATTGCTGTGCGCTCCCCCTTCTGGATTGGGGGTGAGGCCTGTATTCGTCGTAAGGCCTCATGCACCGAACCGAGATGTCCGTACCATGACGGTTCGGTATGAATAAATGTATCGTTCCACCCCTAGGGTCACTGTACGGACATCTTGGTTCGGTGCATGAGGCCTTACAATGAATACAGGCCTCACCCCCACTATATAGAAGAGATATATTATATATATTATATATATATATACACCCAGCCGCACATGACTGAAACCTGTCAAAACTTTGAAATATGGTTGAAATAATGTCATTGTTGTTTTAACGTTGATACACTTTTAATGCTGACCGTTTTGAAAACAGCCGGCACCATGACCGAACCTTTCAACTTTGTTTTCAACGTTGAAAAATGTTTAATGCTAAATGGTTAAAAAAGCTTAACAAAAACACTTTTACAAGATCTGTATGTTGAATCAACTTAATGTCTTCAACAGCATACAACATTTCTGGAAAAAAATAAAGATTATTATTAAATTATTTAAGATCATTATTATTATTTTATTAGCATTTTACAATATTTTGATCATGAAACCTATTCTAAAATCTAAAGGTATATGTTAAATATCATCATTAACAACAATACAACTAAATACATTTCGCTGCATTATCACGCTGAAACAATTCCTATTGGTTGTTTTACTTTATTGCTTTGATCATGATTGGTTAATCTGGCTGTCATCCAGGAAACTGGCCAATGAAACTGTTCCCGCCTTTCTAAATTTGAAAATATGACCGTTATTATCACAGCAGTGTTGCCAGACGTGATAATTTTGACCTCTGTACGATGTATGATTAAAAAAATCTCCCATAATGTATGATAATTTCAGAATTTTGTGACTCTTCAAATGATGGTAGTTGTAATCATAGGGTTTCTATACTCATCCACGAAATCGGCTCATTACAGACGCTATAAATGCGCTCGTGCATACCTCAGAGTGTGTTAAGAATGCATGAGGGTGCCCTGCTTTTAAGCCAACGAGCACTATCTTGTGATCCATGACGGCAAGAGCCCCCTCAACATCTGGCAACACGCAGGCTTCTGATGACAGAGATGAATTTGAGTTCTCAACGGAGAACAAAAACTGGAATGTGAACACAAGAAGGGTCAGACGTGATCTGCAAGGTCCTGCAAAATCAGTTAAGAAAATCGCTATCTTTATTACCTAAAAATAGTAAAGTATAACGTTACCAGAGTTTACAAATGGGTAAAGGACATGTAAACTGCAGAAGATAAATACCTGTGTGTGTGTATTTTTGTATTGCTTTATCATAGATAAAGTTAGATGCTCATCTGATGTTGTTGTGTTGCTGGTAAGTGTGTGGTAATATCTGTCTTTTAGAGATTTTCCCACATTTTCCTGATGTGAATGCCATGCATTAGGTGTGTTATATTTTTAATCGTATAATAGTCTCAAAGATAACCTACTCTGTTCGTGTTTCCTGAATATCATATAATCGCAAATGTCAGTACAATTTAAATGAATTAAGATTGTTTAAAGCAGTGGTTCTCAAAGTGTGGTGTGAGTAGCACTAGTGGTACTCAGGGTTCTCAAAGTGTGGTACGAGTAGCACTAGTGATACTCAGGGTTCTCAAGTTGGTGCGAGTAGCATGTGGTACGCAGGGTTCTCAAAGGGTGGTGCTCAGGTTCTCAAAGTGTGGTGCGAGAAAAAAAAAAAACAATAGCACTTAGTTGTACCAGTGTTCTCAAGGTGTGCGAGTAGCACTATTGTTACTCAGGTTCTCAAAGTGTGGTGCGAGTATCACTAAGTGGTCCTCAGGGTTCCTCAAAGTGTGGTGGCGAGTAGCACTAGTGGTACTAGGGTTCTCCAAAAGTGTGGGGGGTGGCGAGTAGCACTAGTGGGTGGCATCAGGGTTCTCAAAAGTTGTGTACATAGCACTCGTGGTACTCGTGTTCTCAAAGTGTTGTACGTAGCACTAGGGTACACGGGTTTCAAAGTGTGGTACGAGTGCACTAGGGTACTCAGTGGTTCTCAAAGTGTGGTGTGAGTAGCACTAGTGGTACTCAGGGTTCTCAAAGTGTGGTGCGAGTAGCACTAGTGGTACTCGGGGTTCTCAAAGTGTGGTGCGAGTAGCACTAGTGGTACTCGGGGTTCTCAAAGTGTGGTGCTCGGGGTTCTCCAAAGTGTGGTGCTAGTAGCAACTAGTGGTACTCAGGTTTCTCAAGTGTGGTGCGATACCAACTAGCGGGGTACTAGGGTTCTCAAAGTTGGTGCGATAGCACTAGTGGTGCTCAGGGTTCTCAAAGTGTGGACGAGTAGCACTAGTTGTACTCGGGTTCTCAAAGTTGGTACGAGTAGCACTAGTGGTTCTCGGGGTTCTCAAGTGTGGTACAGTAGGCACTAGTGGTACTCAGGGTTCTCAGTGTGGTGCGAGTAGCACTATGGTACTCTCGGGTTTCTCAAAGTGTGGTCGAGTAGCACTATGTCTCGGGGGTTCTCAAGTGTGGTTCGAGTAGCACTAAGTGGTACTCAGGGGGTTCTCAAAGTGTGGTGTGAGTAGCACTAGTGGTACTCAGGGTTCTCAAAGTGTGGTGCGAGTAGCACTAGTGGTACTCGGGGTTCTCAAAGTGTGGTGCGAATAGCACTAGTGGTACTCGGGGTTCTCAAAGTGCGGTGCGAGTAGCACTAGTGGTACTCGGGGTTCTCAAAGTGTGGTGCGAGTAGCACTAGTGGTACTCAGGGTTCTCAAAGTGTGGTACGAGTAGCACTAGTGGTACTCGGGTTCTCAAGTGTGGTACGAGTAGCCTAGTGGTAACTTGGGTTCTCAAAGTGTGGTGTGAGTAGCACTAGTGGTACTCGGGGTTCTCAAAGTGTGGTGCGAATAGCACTAGTGGTACTCGGGGTTCTCAAAGTGTGGTGCGAGTAGCACTAGTGGTACTCGGGGTTCTCAAAGTGTGGTACGAGTAGCACTAGTGGTACTCAGGGTTCTCAAAGTGTGGTGCGAGTAGCACTAGTGGTACTCAGGGTTCTCAAAGTGTGGTACTCAGGGTTCTCAAAGTGTGGTACGAGTAGCACTAGTGGTACTCAGGGTTCTCAAAGTGTGGTACGAGTAGCACTAGTGGTACTCAGGGTTCTCAAAGTGTGGTACGAGTACATAGTGGTACCTCCAGTGGTTCTCAAAGTGTGGTACGAGTAGCACTAGTGGTACTCAGGGTTCTCAAAGTGTGGTGCGAGTAGCACTAGTGGTACTCGGGGTTCTCAAAGTGTGGTGCGAGTAGCACTAGTGGTACTCAGGGTTCTCAAAGTGTGGTACGAGTAGCACTAGTGGTACTCGGGGTTCTCAAAGTGTGGTGTATATCACTAGTGGTAGCAGTGGTTCTCAAAGTGTGGTATGAGTAGCACTAGTTGTTACTCGGGGTTTCTCAAATTGTGGTGCGAGTAGCACTAGTGTACTCCTGTTCTCAAAGTGTGGTGCGAGTAGCACTAGTGGTACTCGGGGTTCTCAAAGTGTGGTGCGAGTAGCACTAGTGGTACTCGGGGTTCTCAAAGTGTGGTGCGAGTAGCACTAGTGGTACTCGGGGTTCTCAAAGTGTGGTGCGAGTAGCACTAGTGGTACTCGGGGTTCTCAAAGTGTGGTGCGAATAGCACTAGTGGTACTCGGGGTTCTCAAAGTGTGGTGCGAATAGCACTAGTGGTACTCGGGGTTCTCAAAGTGTGGTGCGAATAGCACTAGTGGTACTCGGGGTTCTCAAAGTGTGGTGCGAATAGCACTAGTGGTACTCGGGGTTCTCAAAGTGTGGTGCGAATAGCACTAGTGGTACTCGGGGTTCTCAAAGTGTGGTACGAGTAGCACTAGTGGTACTCAGGGTTCTCAAAGTGTGGTGCGAGTAGCACTAGTGGTACTCAGGGTTCTCAAAGTTGTGGTAACTAGTACACACTTGTGGTACTCATGCTCCCTCTAGTGGTACGCAGAGGAATCACTAAATTAAATATAAATTAATGTATAATTAATACATTTTAATTTAATCTTTATTTGAGTAAAGTTTTACATTTAAGTACAGTACAGTTATTTAGCTTTTGGTACAACACATTTTAATTGAATCATTATTTACGTTTTTCATTTACCTGTATGTAAGCACAGTGCAGTGTTAATGTTCAAACTATGTAGTTTACAATGTCTAACGTTGCTGAACAACATACATATTCTTATTAGGAAATAAAAGGGCGCCAGCACCTGTCAAGGGGGGCGTGAGCATCAGTTAATTCAGAGACATTCCCTTGAGAATTTATGAATATGAGTTAACAAATCTTTAGCCATCCACTAGGGGGCAGTCTGACTCCCACTGCTAGTCGACAGTTAGAGCAGAGTTGGCTCGAGTATCAGTCACGCTCAGTGTTGCAAAGTCCGAATTGGGCTACTTTAACACTTGCCGCGTTTTGTAGTTTTGGGCACCTCTGTGAAGTTGGCCCCTCACCCAACGCAAAGGTCATTCTCAGGTCACTCAGCCCCCCCACATGCTCAAAATTCACCCAAAATAGTCTCAATCGTTTGTGCTTTGTTTGTGCAGGTAAAAGTTTAGTTTGTGCTGCTTTGTTTTTTAAAATATTAAACATTATATTTTAGGCGATGGCGTCACCAGCCCCCCTACATGCTCCAAACTCACCCAAAATAGTCTCAATCATTAGTGCTTCGTTTGTGCTGGTTTGTGCCGTAACAATTTTCATTTGTGCTGCTTCAGTTTTTAAAATATTAGACATTGAATTTTAGGGTCGATGACGTCACCAGCCCCCCACATGCTCTAAATTTACCTAGGTTAGTAGATGTCTTTGATAATGACTTGTACATATACATTTGTGTTTGACTCCAATAGTGACAGAAAAACGTGTCCAATCCAATGTCTTTAATGCTACCACTGTGAAGTGCGCTGTATTTTAACATGTGCAGTGACAAAATAGGATCCTTGTCACCTAGTTCTAAGGCATTTCTCTTTTGCTTTGCTTTGCGCAGGGTGGCCAAATTAGGCAGATGGCTTGGCTCAGGATCTCCAAAATCCATCAGCTTTGTTGCCTCCGGTGCCCTCCATACATGGGGTTCCATTCTACCCTCACACAGTTCTTTGGATATCTGCACACACAAGTTACCAGACATCGGACGCTTGGAACAGCCAGTGTGCAGGGAGTCATCTGTGTTCTTAATGAAACACTTTAGCACCATTGGGCTGTTCATTTCAGGCTCTCTGTCACATTTTATGTGAATGTGGCCACGACACTCCTTACACTTGCCTGTTTTGGCAAGTTTTGGCTCAGTTTTGAGTAGCAATTAGGCGGGTTTTGTTGTGAAAACCTGGCAACCCTGGTCACGCTTACTGACAGTGTAAAATGATTTACGATTAGCCGTGTCAGAAATCCAACCACGGATTGGCAGGTTGTTATCTCAGAAACAGGCTCAGCCATCACATTGAATCAGGTAAACTGGTTATATATTTATGTTTCAGTATCATTACGCACGCTATACCAGGGGCGGTTCTAAACCCTTTTTAGGTGGGTTTCAGCCCCCCTATCTGTCACCTTAGCCCCCCAAAACTCTCTTAACGATCAGGCCAGTGCTGCTTCCTCGAGAAAGTTTTTTATTCTCACGTGTTTTAAGTCTTGTCAGTTTAAACATTAAAGTAATTTTAAGCCATTTAAGCCCAAGACATCTCAATGCGGTACTCATGCACTGTGATAGAACGTTTCTATTCACCGCTTGACAAGTATTCTTGTAAGCAGTCAAGTAAAGACACTATCAACAGTAAAGAAAATATCAAATGTACATCAGTATAACGGATCCGGGCATTTCTTATGTAAATAATGTTAATCAAAAAGAGCAAAAGAAAAATTGTTCGCTGCTTTAATAGCTTTAATGGATATTTGCTTTCATGTTAATGTTAATAAAGTAATTCAGTGTGACTATTGTTGGATGTTGGGGGGGGGCGAGTGCCCTAAAAGGCTGAAACCCCCTGCTCTAGAAAGACATCTATCACCGTTGCACTCGCGTCTCACAAGAGAGCCGCATGCTTAGAAAGCCATGTAAAATGAATGCAAGTTCAACTTTCAAAAAACACGTCTAAAGACTTGATGGCGGTTTTCCCCATCCCACTTTATCTCATGTTTTTAAATGAAGGAAGTATTATTTTTGATTGGTTTTCGGTCCTCTGTATTAAACTATACATAGGCCTACATGCATGATGTGGTTTTGTTTCTAATTTCTCCGTGTATTGCGTCTAATCACATCCATACAGTTGTTTACAGTTTACTAGTTGTAGTTGATCACTACAACAACAACATTTGTCAGGCATCTACATTATCATCTGAGGAGATTACAAAGATTAAACAAGTGTTTTTTTTTTACTCCAAAACATGAAATGTGGAGTTATCTGCTTTTGCTATAAAACAAACTTTTAATATGTAAAAAAAATACATACTTTCAATGAACTTTAATTTTGTAAATTACCAGTATTTGTTTAAGTTATTATTACTTAATCAAAACAACCCAACTGCAGTTTGATTGATATTACTTGAAATGCGCAATAAAAAAAACGTGATTTCTGAAAAAATAAAAGTTAGTATATTTTTGTTTGGGGGGGGGGGGGGGGGGGGGGGGGGGGGGGGGGTCATACTTCTTAATTATAGAAAATGCATAATCCTTTTATCAATCAAGGATGCTTAAATTGATCAAAAGTGATGATAAACATTTATGTTACAAAAGATTTTCTATTTCAGATAAATGCCTGTTCTTGGACTTTCCTATTCATCAAAAATAAACCTGAAAAAATTCTACTACCACTGTTTTCAATATTGATGATAATAAGAAATGTTTCTTGTACAGCAAATCAGTATATTATAATGATTTCTGAAGGATCGTGTAACTGTAGTAGTGGCTGCTGAAAATTCAGCTTTTCTATTTCAGGAATAAATTACATTTTAAAATACGGTATATTCAAATAGAAAACTTCTTTTAAATTGTAATAATAAAATTATTAAAAAATAGTAAAAATATTTCAATATTTTACTGTTTTGCTGTACTTTGCATCAAATAAATACAGGCTTGGTGAACATAAGAGACTTATTTCAAAAACATTACCTCTTAAATGGATTGTGCATATATACGTATATATGTGTAAAATTATAATTGTTTGTATTGTAGCCCTTTATTGTCACTGGTCCCAGGTACCATCCGAAATTATATATATAGATATATATATATATATATATATATATATATATATATATATGATGAAGAGAGAGAGAGAGAGAGGTACAACATTGCTACACTCTACAAAATATGTGAATGAAGTACTGTATGTAAAGTTAAATGACTGCAGAAAAATGTAAACTAAATACAAAGAATAAGCTGGATTTGAATTTTGTCAAAAATTACACTATGCTGCCACCTTCTGGTTATTCAGAGAACTGCATGTTAAACTGCTGTCTGATTCATAACTTCAAAGTGTACAATCAAAGAAAAAAAAGGGGAAGAAAAATAGATGTAAACTTACCAGGCTTGAAAGAAACACCTACAAGTACTGATGAATATATACAAATACACTGATTTCCAAACTGGGAATTCACAAACTCCTAAAGGGAATAAAACAGCAGGTGTTTGTGAGACTGTCATAGAAATACCATATGCTGCACTCACTCATTTTCAAAGAAATCAGCAGTACCTTTTATGCTCGCTCACATGAAGAGACTCCAGTCCTGTCAGCAGCCTAATATAAACTGATTTATAAAATCACACACAGCTGGTGTCCTCGTGAGATCATGACATGGAGGTCAGTTTCTGCAGTTCCTGCTGTTGTATGTTTTGAATATTTCTATAACAACATCAGTAACTGAACACATTCTGCATTATTCTGCATCATTATAAGTCCAACACTGCCGTAACAACACAACGGACAAATAACAAAACAAAATATTAGCTGGGTAAGTCGGTCAACTCAACCAACCAACCGGCTCACACTTTTGATTTATTTTATTTTTTCTGATAAAGACAAACACAAACAGTAATGAAAGACAAAATATTAAATGTCACAGATGTATATTTACTGAGTAATCCACTATTTTGTAGAGGGGGGTCAAAATGACAATTTTCACCTGAGATTCGGAGCCAAATTACAGGGGGGTAAAAATAGACTTCAGAAAGATGGCTGCATCATTATTTTAACACAGAGATTGGAAGGTCTATAAGATCTGTGGCTGGTTGCAAAAACCGCTTAGTCTTAAAAGTTAGTCATCTAATTTATTTTTTTTCTCGAAGACTGGTCATAACAAAAATAGGTTGGTGTATTTTGAATCCAAAAAGTAAGACTTGACTACCATTTGGTTAACTGCTAGTTAGTCAAACTGGTTCTTAAGACACAATCTTATCAAATGGCGCTTTTCCACTGCGTGGTATGGCTCGGCTCGGCTCGGCTCAGTACGGTACGGCACAGTTTGGCTCGGCACGGTTTGCGTTTCCACTGCAGTTCGTACCGCTTTAGAGTGGGCGGGATTATTCACATGTGTTATAGTTGCGCCGCCTCTACTACCACGACTCCTAAAAAAAAACGTTTTCATTCCGCGTCGCCCCATCAAGCTCTCGCTTGATCCACTCCTCTGCCATCAACGAGAGGAACGTCTGTTCTTCCACAACAGACAGCAAAACTTTTTGGTTGTTAAAAAAGGTGCGCTTGTTCAAAACAGTTGCATTCGATCCTTCGCTGGCTGTGCTGATTTAAATCTAGCAGTTCTGTTGGGTTTGTGTCACAAGTTCAGTGACGATTCTCTCCGGCCAATCCGTGATCAGCAGAGTTTACACGTCATGTTTTGGTAACCGTACGGTTCACTTGGAACCCCAACCGAAGTGGTACTAAAAAAAGTACCAGGTACCAGGTACTGTACCCAGTGGAAAACCCCCCAAAAGTGAACCATACCGAGCCGTACCATGCAGTGGAAAAGTGCCAATAGAGGCTAAGTTTATGCATCTGGTTGACACACAATCTTTTTTGCATTATATGGCAATGGTGACAGTTAAAAAAATGGAAAAGCACTTCTTGTATTTTCCCCCCTGAAGTTTGCATGCCTGTAACTCAAGAAGTATTAGATATCTTAAAGGTACAATATGTAAGATTTTCGTAATAAAATATCCAAAAACTACTTGCACAGTGTTATATATTTTATGCAGTTGTGTATTTGTGTTATTCCAAAAGTTCCCAAGGATTTGTAAATCCAGAGAAATTCCAATTTTAAATAATGGGCGAATTCCAAACGGAAGTGAGCATCCCTATGCCCTACTCCCTTCGAAGGGCAGAGCCCTTGAAGGGTGTTCTTTGAAGGGTGTAGGGCATTACTGTCTCGTAAGCATTTGGAACGTGCATGCTTGCACTACCATCTTAAATCATATTTCTCTTACTGACAAAAAATATTTTGTCTTACATTAAAATAGACATTTAATTAGCCTATTCTATTTACTTTATGTGAACTCGAAATCAACCCCAACTTTGCTTTAAAAAGCATCGCAAGATCTCCTGACCAAAGATCACATGATCACAAACGGAAATCACTTCAGTGAAGTGACCATCGCGTGTTCCCTTCACTAATGGACTTCTGGAAGGGCCCATCGTGAAGGGATTCAGTTGTTCACTTTCGTTCGGAACGTCCCTACAAATGGCGTCCCCTTCCCAAAGTGCCCTTCAAGGGTGCAAAAAAGCAGTTTGGAATTCACCCTAAATCCATTACGGCTGTCGCCAATAAAATGCAAATGAAATGAAAAGTGTTGACCGCAGCATTAAATTTAGATCTGTTCAGTGTTGCACCATGATTTTTTAATGCGTTTTTACAGTGTTGCGTATTATAACCAATCACACACGAGTTTGTTGAGCTTATGAATGCAATGGCCAATCAGAGGCGTTCAGGTGAGTTTTTGTTCAGTGCACAGCGCTCGCTGACTGAATTCAGCTCTCACGCGAATTCTCTCATCATAAACAACAAAGCGCAGATGTACGTATGATCATGATATTCTTCATAAAACCGTGTATAGACAGCTTTCCTGATTATAAGGGGAGTTTTTTGAGAGTGCTTAAACTCGCGCTAGACTTAAGTCAGTCATTATGTTCTTTGACAATGTAAATGTTCTTTGCTCGCATTCTCTGTATAATTTATTCGCTGTTTGAATAACTATGGAAGGGGCAGGTAATAAAAAAATTAGATTAATTACCTCATCCGTGAACATCCTCCTTCACAGCATCATCAAACTTCGCCTTTGTTATTGTTTTGAAAATGCGACCTCTAGTGGCGAAAAATTACATATTGTCTCTTTAATATAGATATATTTTTAATTTAGTTCTTAAACTTTTCATTAGGTATCTTAATTTTTAAGGCTTCAGTGGCTCAAGTAAATTGTCAAATTGAAAATGTAGCAATCAAAAACCAAATGTGGGTCACTTTGTTTGCATACAGCTGAAACTCATTGTAGGCTATTTAAGTCTGCATACCTGTACCTCTAGAAGTTATTAAAGATATCTTAATTTCTCTTTAGATTCTGGTTCTTACATCTTATATGCTTCAACCCCAGCGATATGGGGATCTCAATGTGACATGTCCAAATAAATAAATTTTATGCATTTTCAATGGTTGAAAACCAAATGTGGATTGGATACAGCCGATACTTACTGTATTTCAAGAAGAATGTCTGAATAATTAATAATCTAGAAAGCAGAAATAAATCGTTTCCCTTTAGCAAATCAACTGCATTGAACATACTTAGACCATAAAAAAGTTCCTCTTCCGAAGTTTGCATACCTGTAACATCCGTGACATTTAATATTTTGACTTTCATCACTATTTATGTTTCATTTTCTTCCGAAAAAATTGAACAAAATCAAAAATCTGAACTGGGGAAGTTTCTGAAATTTGATTTGACAAGGAATGACCCAGCTTTAAGTAGGCTATTTTTAATCTGTAAAATTCTAAACATAGGCTAACATCTGATATAATCTGACATTAACCTATATACAAAAATGAGTCCTTATGTTTGTCAAATGTTTAGAACCTGATTTGTTTTATACAAAATATTCTATTTTAAAATAAAGTCATATGGGTGCAGCAGACAAAAACATTTGAAAACCCTTCATTAAACATGAACTTTCTCTTGCACACATCAGTCTACCACTTGCTGTTTTTGTTTTATAATTCCCAGTAGGTCTACACAGATTCTCCAAGCAACTGGGAACTACACACAGTAAATGGTGCGGTGGAGCATTCCTGAATGAATCAATGCTTTTTAGAACGAATCAGTTGAGTAAATGATTCTTCACAAGGAGTCACCAAAAAAAAGTTTTTGGCGTAAAAATAAACCCGCAGAAAGATCCACTCAATGTCCCCACCATTTATGCATAACACTGTGTCTTAAACAGAAGCCTTGTATTCCAGCTACAAATCATTCACAAATTACTACCAATCAGAAAATCTTGCTGGCAGACTCTCTCTGCAATCAGCAACGAAAGGTAAGGTGAGTAGGCTAAATTACATCAGATTAATAAGAAACAAACCATTTAAACATTATTCAAAATACATAGTTAACAGACATAACCGTTGACATGGAATACACTTGTTTACATATAGCCCAAGGGAAACAAGAACACTCAAAACCGTGAACACTATTTTTAGGCTCTGAGGTAAATTATCCAGTCAATTAATAGCGGCTATAAAAGTGATGTCCACTGATATACGAACAATATTTAAACATTTTATTATTGCCTCCTAGCTGGTTATAGAACAGAAACTCTGTAAAACATAGAAAACTTACCTTTTATCGTGTAAAGCGCCAAATCGGTCTGAAAACCGCCAACACAAACAAGCGGAGTGATACATGCAAAGTGAAAAGTCGCGAAACGCACTTGCTCGGCCAATCAGATTCGAGGACTAACTTAAGCGTTAATTTTTGAAACAGATGGAACCTCATAGTATTAAAGTAATAATATCAAAACAATATTAATGTATTTAGTGTTATTAGATCTAGCTATAACAACAGTGACAAACTGAACAGTTGCTCAGTTGTAGCTATTACTGTGCATATCACAGTAAAACAGTTCTAAAAAATGAGAGAATATCTAACATGTTAAGCTTAAGTAGGCTACTTAAATTAGAAAAGAATTCTTACTTAAATCACAAAAGTTAATTTCCGCATTTCTGTGTACATGCAAAGTAATTTCGTAGGCCTATCATGAACATACTGTATGCAGTCTATATAATTGTTTGAAAGATAAAAACACATCCACTCAGTTAAATGCAAACATGAACAGTCACTTATCATCCTATTAAGTGAATGAGTTTATTGTTTCATTTTTCTCTCTGAAATTGCTCACAGTTATGATACAAGGGGATTTTTTTTTTACAACTTTAATGCATGTTCCTGCTCTGCATGGACTTTTTTTTTCTTCTTCATTGAAGTTTTGCTTTATAACTGTATAAAATAGGAAAGTTAACAACAGGTATTGCTTTATTATTGTTTCATTTAAACAAGCTGTCTGTAAACGGGGCCGTGAACATCCGAAACGTTCTCGTTCGAGGTACATGGTACAGATAAAAGGAAGCATTTTATAAACTTATAGCCTACCGTGTAGACACTGCAAGTTAGTGAAAGCTGCGTCACGTTGCTTGCTTACAACGTAGATAGAAGAAAACATGACTGGAAAATAGGAAGAGAACGAAAAAAAAGTTGCAGAGAGACTAACAGAGTGAAAAAATGTGAAGGCAGGTGTTTTTCTTTTTTTCCCATTAAACAATGTAAGGAAAGCTGTTCTGAGAAAATAGCGTGATTTCTGAGAATTGTTACATCAAAGCCATGCAAAGAAAATGCGTGCATGCACACAGCAATACAAGTCAAAAGCAAAGAGCAGGAATGGCCTTCGAGTTTCCCGAAGGCCACCACATCATATTTACAGTAGAACTGATCCAAGAACAGCTTTTGTGTCATCCATTGTACACACACAATGATATGAAGCTGACATTGATATCAAGAAGTTCAGTTCCTCCCCACAGAGGCTAAACTACATTCTTAAATTACTGTTACATTTGCTTTTTTGCGGTTTGTATGTTTTTACATACTATTTTGTTCTCTTTTGAAGCTAGGAAAGAAAGATTCGTAAAGTCCACGGTACTTTTACAAATCAAGACATAAGAAAGGTTCTTTAAATGAACAAAACTGTGTTGCCCTGATACAAACAAACACATTATTGTCATAAATAACATTCAAGTTCTCATATATAATTAGATGACAATAAATAAGGACAGAGACAAAACAGAAGGAGAAATACAAAAATATCCACAATGTATTCAACATTTTTGTATCTGCTGGTAGCGAACATGAGAATGATCAGGAAAAAAGTAAATAAATAAAACAGACAAATCACTGTATATCAGTGTTTACCGAAATCGATTAAATGAAACAAATTGTTCCATCACATAATAAATACAGAAATAAAAGGGTTAAATAATAATTAAATAAAGACTGGCAACACAATATTTCAAATCTGAATCTACAACAGACCTAAAGCTAGTGTCACATCTAGACATTTTATTTGTACATAATTATGTTCAATCTGTACAACAGAGATTCATTCATTAGGATAAATTCATTCAGTACTATTCCCCCCACCCCAACCCAAGTCCCAAACTCACTGAAATCCATGTTTCAGTCCTTTTGCAGCAATGATTTCAGATCGAGTGATGTTCTTCAAACATAAAGTCATAAATAAATAAAAAAGAGAGCAAATGGAAACGATACAATTTGAAGAAGTCCACATCCTCCAGGACAAGCTCTCAAAGTCATCTTTTCCTTCTTGATTTGTGTTTCGTTTTTTTATTCTATGGTCTTTATGAATCGTTTTTTTATTCTATGGTTTTTATGAATCTGAGTCAAACATCCAAGAGTTGAGTGTGTGCTTATGTCTAGTATTTTATATGTGCATCTGTTCCAAACCTAGTGAGCTGCCTTCTAAAGCACAATAAACAATTTTACAAATATTTTGTTTACTGAAAATTTGTCTTAGATGGCAAAATCAAGGCAAAAATTTTGCATACCAGGTTTTTAAAGGCACAATATGTAATTTTCGCCGCTAGAGGGCGCATATTCAAGGAGGCAAAGGCGTAGTTTGATGACGCTGTGACTGAGTGTGGAATCATGGGAGTTGTCGTTTTCATCCCCACAGCCGATGCAATCCGACGGGACTCGGGCAGAAATCATGTTCATGGATGAGCTAATGATTTATTAACGTAGTAGTATGAAGCAGGGCGAGGCTGAAAGCCGTTGAAGCGAAACGAGTCGCTGAACGAGCGCGACACACGGCTCGAAAGCAGCGGAGCTTTTATTATGCCACAGTCGACCGCTTCCGCTCCTTCCGGTCGTGAGTATGTGGGGGTCAAAGCAGCGGAGCTTTTATTATGCCACAGTTGAGCGCTTCCGCTGCTTCTGGTCGTGTGTGTGTGGGGTAAAGCAGTGGAGCTTTTATTATGCCACAGTCGACCGCTTCCGCTCCTTCCGGTCGTGCGTATGTGGGGTAAAGCAGCGGAGCTTTTATTACGCCACAGTCGACCGCTTCCGCTCCTTCCGGTCGTGCGTATGTGGGGTAAAGCAGCGGAGCTTTTATTACGCCACAGTCGACCGCTTCCGCTCCTTCCGGTCGGGCGTATGTGGGGTAAAGCAGCGCTGTCTTATCATACGAGATACATTTGAAAGATCTGTTATAATGCTACTCTGTGCGGTCACCAGTCTATTAAATGCATAACATATTAAAGCGTCTTTGGTGTTTCCATGTTTTCTACAAAACAAAACCGGAAATCGAGGGGTTATGACGTCATTGGCAGGCGACACAATGACACTATGGACACGGTCCGTCTCACTAGTTAAAATTGCTTATTTCTCTGGATTTAAACATTCTTCTAAACATTTAGGATAATGTAAGTACACAAGTCAGCAAAATATATAACACTGTTCTAGTGGTTTTTGGATATTTTAATAAAAAATCGTACATATTGTGCCTTTAAGGCAGTTTCTTAACTCATTTGTAACCCCCAAAATGCGTTTTAATAAGGAAGCTTATTTTCAGCAGAAAAAAAGTTAGGCCTGATTGCGACTTTTTATGTAACAATTCTGACAATTCAGAAATGTGAGATATAAACTCGCAATAACGAGAAAAAATTTTTATTGCTAGTTTATAACTTGCATTTGTGAATTCTTTGAAGTTAGAATTGTGAGATAAAAAACTCGCAATTGCAAGAAAAAAATCTGAATTGTGTTTTGTTTTTCTGCCATGGAATTGTGAGTTTTTATCACAATTCAGTCACAAGTCAATTACCTTTTTAAGTTTTTATTCCATGGCAAAAATAAGCTTCCATAATTCAGAAACAGCAACTCTGTGTAACACACAACAAACAACTCGATTCTCAATAAATTCAGTAAAGTTTGCCATTAGCATGTTGCTAAATTAACAACTTCCCTCTTCATAGGAAGCAACTCCATGTGACATACAAATGGCATTCCTTACACTGTGCACACTGGATACTTGATTCTTAATTGATTTCAGCAGAGTTTGCCATTAGCATGTTGCTAAGCTAATAGCTCCAAATTTGAATGTGCATAAAAACACATAAAATACAAATACTGAGGTATTCAGTTTTATTAGATTGATTTAAGTGCTTTCTCTTTCATCTTTAATGGATTTTTATGAAGTTTGTTGAGTTGCATTAAGGGTGTCATAATCAAATTGAGATACCTTGAGGAAGCTCACTACATTTTGGAACAGAGCCAGTTTTTTTTTTGCAGTCGGTTCCCACCGGCTGGTCAACCATTTTAACTGGTTGGTGTGCTGAGATGATGGCAGGGGAGCACACAGGTTGAGTAGGAACAAGTGTGGGTGTTTGTATTTTAGTCCTCGGAGAGAGCGGAGAGCGGGAAGGAAAGAGTATGATGAAGGATGAAGTGTCCATCTCCTTGGAAACCTGCTTGTTCATCATGAAAAGTGCCGTCTGTCAATAACTGTCCATCTCAGGATGTGCAGGGAAGTGGGGGTGGAGTTTTAATACGTTTTCTGGATAATTCCTAGCAGCAAAGACAAGCCGTCACAAAGGTGAGGAAAACGGGAAGACAGACGTAAAGACAAGAAAATATTTGGGGTAGAAACGACAGGGGTTCGGGAGGGGGACTGGCACAAGGACATGGCAGAGACGGTGAAAGGGGAAATGTGTCTGGATTTGTGTCAGAATTTGTTTTGAAACAGTCATTCAATCATACAAAAGTTTGTCCAAATAAAAATTCCATCACCTCTAAGATTATGTACATTTTGAGTTCTTTTGTAGGTACGTTTGAAAAGCTTGATTGGTAAAGTTTTAGGGCTGCTCCTGTGTCCCAACGTTTGCTACC
Source organism: Sinocyclocheilus anophthalmus (assembly GCA_018155175.1). Classification (NCBI taxonomy): domain Eukaryota; kingdom Metazoa; phylum Chordata; class Actinopteri; order Cypriniformes; family Cyprinidae; genus Sinocyclocheilus; species Sinocyclocheilus anophthalmus. The sequence goes on along the minus strand of JADLZN010002515.1, from coordinate 138,849 downwards.
AGCTTGGCATTGTCCCTGGGATTGCCCGCTGGGCATTTAGAGTCACTAGGCTGAGGGTCGTGGCGACAGGCGTTAGGTGGGTGTCTGTTGGGCGTGCCAGGTGGAAGAGGCACCTGACCGTTCTTGTCGTCTGAAAAAAGTTGTTTAATTACGTCAAAGAAGTTACTCAATGGGCTTCCTAGGTACACAGATAGGAAGAAAAGGAAAAAAAGAGAGACAAAGAGAGAACAAATAGAGAAATGAACAATGGACTCACACGAGGAGAAGTGGACAGAAGGGGGAAAGAGATAGGAGAGGGAAGAGAAAGAGGAGGAAAAGACTAAGACTTGGAGAAGCTTTGACGGCCACATCACTTAAAATGGTAGCTAGCTGGTTTCTAGCTGGCCATTAGCTTGTCCAAGCTGGCTTGCAACTGGAAATAAAAAACATAATCATGGTGTAGCTAGTGCTATGCTCTACGAGTTGAGCAACAGGAACATAGCCACAGCAACATAATTAGCTGCAGTTTAGACGGTTGATGAGCTGGACTACCAGATTGGCTGAGCTAGTAGACCATATTGGACCAGATAAATCATCTTGACTGCCAAATATGCTTGACCTGGTTTTTCCAGCCCAAGTTCAACTAGGTTCCCACTAGCTGTTTAGCCAAATTAACACTCTTGGACCAGCAATAAACCAGCTTGCATGTTCTAAAAGCAACTTGACCATCTTAAGATGGTATGGCCTGGTTTTTACAGCAATGTCCTTTGATCAAGGTAGTGTACCAGCTCAGCTGGGTTCCTAACTGCTGGTAGTTCAGCTGGTCAACCTCTTAAACCAGTTTGGGACTAGCTATAATCCAGCTACTGTGTTCCATAACAGAGCTACCACTTTAAAATCAACGTGAAACAGCATTTACAACCCATTTTACTTCTGACAAGACGTATATCTGAGCAAAACAGAATATTCCCTCCAAAAAAACTAAGGTGGGACTTGTATGATTTCCTGCAACCAAGTTGGTGTACCAGCTCAGCCAGGTCTCCAACGGCAAGTAGTTCAGCTGGTCAACCATCTAAGCCAGCTTGGACCAGCTAGAAACCAGCTGCTGTGTTCCATAACAGAGCTACCACCTTAAAGTCAACGTGAAACAGCATTTGCAACCCATTTTACTTCAGCCAGGACATATTTCCAAGTGAAAAAGAATAATCCTCCAAGAATTAAGGTGGAACTTGATTTTTCTCCGTAAGCAATTGTTTGCTGAGGTTCAAGATGGAATCAAATGTGAGTTTGTAGTTGATTGTTGTAGACCACTACTTTTTGAGGAGGCTATTTGACCTGGAGGTGGAGGTTGAAGGTCATCCCCAAGAGCATCTTTGACACTTCTTTTCAAATCTATTGTTATTTAATATTATTTGAAGTACCTACTTTAAAAGGCATTAAATTGCTTGTTAACCGGTGAGATTGGTGTAACAACAGTACCTAAAACAAATAAATACCTTTAGCTAACATTATTTCTGGCCAGGGGGCACCAGTTGGGCAGGTTAGTTGCAAGTTAGTTTTCAGTTATTTGCTAAAAGACAAACATCTTTTTATTAGGTTGTACTTGTAAATCATTTGAAATAAAACCAGGAACATGTATTACTAAAGTAAAGAGAGTTGATTTTGATTTCATGTTGATTTTAAAGATTTAAAGATCGCGTAGCTACGCCTACGCCTACACCCACCTGTCAGTCAGGCCCACCTAGTCAGTTGCTTCACAAGGTAGCCTAATCATTGTGAATTCTGTTGCAATAATCACAATACTTGATCTATAAAAAATAAATTCTGTTGTTTCTTAATTCTTGTTTGCCATGTAATGATGAAGATAAGTTTGCAAACAGCCCCTTGCTGCTTAGCTACAGCAGAGATCACTGTATGCCATTATACATGCCTTTGTCCATATTAGGGTTTTCCTGGCACGTCACGTTACTTCTATGAGTCCGTTTTGTACTTTCTGCACGAGAGAGGCCCTCCGGCTTCGAGTATGAATGAAACGTCCCCCGCGTATTCTACGCTCAAGCAGCTGAACAGCTCTGCTAGTGCTAACGTTAATTCACATATTTCTCCATCACCAGCAGCGCTCCATTCTCCAGCATCTACCTCCCCTACACGCCAGTGTACAGGTACATGAATCTACATTTTCCTACTATGTAGTTGCCTGGTCACTGTTGTTTATTTCGTTTATGTGGCCGCTGGGCCAGACTATGACCAAGCATGGTTACATACTGTCCACTACTGTACTACTAGCTACTGTCCTGCTGATTTGATGCTGTCTGTCTGTCAGATGCGCGAGCTAGGCCCACCCAATTTTCTCTGGGCCCACCCACATTGTAATTCCTGGCTATGCTAGTGGTTTTAGCCCTGGTAGGTGTCAGGAAACACACATATCGGTACAATGTACCCTTTAATCTTCATTCTGCTCACTCCTCAAAATCACATAAGCCTATGACGTGTCATCTGTCCGGTTCAATTACACACCATATTATACAGGCGGAATATACATCAACAAGATATCATCAAGCTCTCTATATTCGGCCTTGTTTTTGTAATTATGTTCATGAAAAATAATTTTGGATGAAAGACTACAATGTCTACAAACATTGTTCACAAATGTTTTAATCAAAGTCTATACAGGCTTAGTCGATCAAAATTGTATTAGTCACAGGAAAAAAAAACCCTTCAAATGTGGCTTATGAAACATGTAAGTAGTAGCATCATTAAATGGCCGCTCGCTTTAACACTAACCTCGAAAAATGCGCGCTATTGAAGTGTTTGTGTGGAGTGTGGAAGCTGAACAGTATCATGCTCACTGCATGACAGTTAACTTGGAGGCACCGGTGCGATCATTTGCATTTAACTTAAAATACTCATTTTTGCTCATACAGATAAGAGTAATTCATCTTTTGAATCTGTAAAAGGTCTACTTGCATTTGTGTGCACTCACAATAACAACAAATCATTGTGCTTTTGTAAAATAATGAAAGCAAATAGGGTGCGCTTTATGCCATCAAGGTCTCTTGAGCGTTAAAAAAAAAGGAACCTAAGCTCCTGTTTGCCTCACAGACATGAAAATATATAAACAGAAAGCAAAATGTCTACTTTTAATTGAACCAGATCAAATGGAAAACAAATATTTTCAGATTATGTAATCCATATAATGTGCACGTCCACTGTGGAGTTTATCAATGAATTATTATAATGTTAAGGCAGTCTTCTTGCCGTTTTTTCCCTGAAGCATTCATAATCATTACTTCTGCTACTGTGGCAAGCTTTATGCGTGCACTTGGGTACTGATAGGCTATAGGCAATTAAAGGTTCATTATTATGAATTATATGGTATATTAATATGAACGTGCGATTAGTCGACTAATCGCTTCAAATAAACGACTATTAGTCGATCAGAAAAATTTTTAGTCGAGGGCAGCCCTTTTTTATCCTGTGGCAAAAAAAGCTTTCATAATATATCAGAAGCTTAGGTTATTAGCATTTACACATTATCCTTCATGCAATTACATTATAAAAAGCATGCAACATTTAATTAAACAATTTAAACTGTTTCAGATATTTGAATAACTTTCAAATATCAACACCCGGACTCTGTTTTAATCATTCTCGGGGACTTTAATAAAGCCAATCTCTCCCGTGAACTGCCAAAATACAGACAGCACATCACATGTCCCACCAGAGACAGTAATATATTGGATCACTGTTACACCACAATAAAGAATGCATATCACTCTGTCCCACGAGCAGCTTTGGGGCTCTCTGATCACTGCTTGGTTCATCTTATACCGACCTATAGGCAGAAACTGAAGTCAGCTAAACCTGTATTATGGACTGTAAAAAGATGGACTAATGAAGCAGAGCAGGATTTACAAGCTTGTTTTGACCTCACTGATTGGAGCGTTTTTGAATCTGCTGCCACCACACAAAAAAAACGATCTGGACGAGCTCACAGAGACTGTAACATCTTAGATCAGTTTCTGTGAAATAGGTGCATTCCTACCATGACTCATTTAACCTACAACAATGACAAACCATGGTTCACTGCAAAACTCAGACAGCTCCGTCAGGCCAAAGAAGATGATTACAGGAAGGGGGATAATGTCTTGTATAAACAGGCTAAATACACACTGGAAAAGGAGATCAGAGTGGCAAAGAGGAATTATTCTGAAAAAATAAAGATTAAATTCTCTTCCAGTGACTCGGCATCAGTGTGGAAATGTCTGAAAGAAATCACCAATTACAAGACATGATCCCCCAGGACTGTGGAGAATCAACACCTGGCAGATGATTTGAACGAGTTCTACTGCAGGTTTGAAAGACACCCCACACCCGCCCTGAACACGTCTCCACACAACCATTTACACCTCCAGCAACCCCCCTCCCCCCACACCTGCAATTCAGATCAGTGAAGAAGAGGTGCGCCAGGTCTTCCGGAATCAGAAAAGGAAAAAAGCACCAGGCCCGGATTGTGTTACACCAGTCTGTCTGAAATCATTTGCTGACCAGCTTGCCCCCATCTTCACACTGATCTTCAACAGATCACTGGAGCTGTGCGAAGTCCCTTCATGCTTCAAACGCTCCACCATCATCCCCGTCCCAAAGAAACCCAAACCCAAAATTACTGGACTTAATGACTACAGACCTGTTGCTTTAACATCTGTGGTCATTAAGTCATTTGAGAGACTGGTGTTGGCTTACTTGAAGGACATTACTGGACCCTTGCTGGCTCCTCTTCAGTTTGCCTACAGAGCAAACAGGTCTGTGGACGATGCTGTAAACATGGGACTGCATTATGTTCTAGACAGACCAGGGACTTATGTGAGTATCCTGTTCTTGGACTTCAGCTCGGCCTTTAACACTATCATCCCAAACCTCCTCCTGCCCAAACTATCTCAGCTCTCCGTGCCCACCTCCGTCTGTCAGTGGATCAACAGCTTCCTGACAGACAGACAGCAGCTAGTGAGGCTGGGAAAATTCTCATCCAGCACCCGTACGATCAGCACTGGTGCCCCACAGGTTTGCGTCCTCTCCCCACTGCTCTTCTCCCTGTACACCAACGACTGCACCTCTAAAGACCATTCTGTCAAGCTCCTGAAGTTTGCAGAAGACACCACAGTCATCGGGCCTCATTCAGGACTGTGACGAGTCTGCTTACAGACAGGAGGTCGAGCAGCTGGCTGTCTGTTGCAGTCTCAACAACCTGGAGCTCAACACGCTCAAACCTGTGGAGATGACCGTGGACTTCAGGAGAAACCCCCCTGCACTCCCACCACTCACCATCATGGACAGCACTGTGACTGCAGTTGGAGTCATTCAGGTTCCTGGGCACCACAATCTCTCAGGACCTGAAGTGGGACTCTCACATTGAGCTCATTGTTTAAAAGGCCCAGCAGAGGTTGAACTTCCTTCACCAGCTGAGGAAGTTCAACCTGCCACAGGAGCTGCTGAAACAGTTCTACTCCGCCATCCTTGAATCCATCCTCTGCACTTCAATAACTGTCTGGTTCAGCTCTACTTGGTTCTACCAAATCTGACCTCAGAAGACTATAGAGGGTAGTCTGGACTGCTGAGCGATCATTGGTACAACCCTCCCTTCTCTCCAAGAACTGTACTTATCCAGAGTGATCAAAAGGGCTGGCAGAATCACTCTGGACACCTCACATCCAGCACACTCCCTCTTTGAACTGTTGCCATCTGGTCGACGCTACAGAGCTCTGAGCACCACAAAGGCCAGACACAGGAACAGTTTCTTCCATCAGGCAATCCATCTCATGAACACTTAACAATAACCATGGAACACACACTATTTTTTCACTCATACACTAGTATCTCACATCGATACGCAGCCTACACTCAAATTTTGCACATAATACAGTACCTGTACAAAAAAAAAATGATATATATAATATATATATACTTGTAATATACTTGCACACACAATTGTCAATTATATGTTTTTATTCCTTATTTACTTGTTCTATTTTTTTTTTATTATCTGTGTTTTTTGTTCTGTCACTGTCATTCTGTTACACTGTGGAAGCTTCTGTCACGAAAACAAATTCCTCGTATGTGTAAACATACCTGGCAATAAAGCTCATTCTGATTCTGATTCTGATTCTGATTCTGATTCTGAAATACTCAGTGGCATAAACCTCAAACTTTGGCAAATGCAGTAAGTAGTTCCTTCACTCATTCTAAGAGAAGTTCTGTAAACTTTTAGTTTTTTGGCAGGCTATTAAAAACCTGTGCATCCTGATTGCTGGAACTGGCGACTGGAAATGGCGATTTTCAAAATGTATTGGCATTTGTGTGTAATATGCAGCGGTCTGTGAATAGTCCATCTGAGGCTCAGACTAGCCTTGAGCTAACTGATTGCATGAGAAAACCCCCTTTAGTGTACTTGATTTAGGATACTTCCAAACTCATGAATACACATGCAAACCTGCACAACTACACCAACTGGCACACAGTGGTGTAGGGTTCATTTGAACATTTAGGGGCACATCAGAGCCTCTGGTGTACATATGGACAGCCTCATATGTTTGGCTCACATAGTCAAGAAATTAAGACCAGATTTGTAAGCCACATACACACTAAGAAGATAACAACCAGTTTATGTTGTGCTCATTTTAACAGTAAGTGCACAAAACCTAAAAAAAAAAACTGTGCCACACACTTACTGATTCAGTTACGTTACACGTGAAAAGGTATTTATGGGATTGGGTGCACTTTAAATAGGATGTAAGGACATGGGTCATTACAAGTGCTGTGATTATCACAGGTTTATATAAAGAAGGTGGATGTGTGCGTGATAAAGTAGTTAGTGACCCCAAAAACTTTTTGGACACTTAAAGAGATAGTTCACCCAAACAGGAAAATTCTGTCCTCATGTCTGCAGAAGAATGAAAGCCATACAGGTTTGGAAAAACATGAATGTGAGTATACGATGATAGAATCTTTATTTTTGTGTGAACTATCACTTTAAGTCACACTTACAACCTAGCCTCATTGGAAATACGTGCCTCTATATACATTTCTGCAAAACTGAAAAAACTTACCTATTTGTACGAATCAATGCAGTTTCCAGTTGAAATGAACACTAGAGGCAGTAGCACTCAGACGACTTTTATTCCTTTTACTCCTTTTCACACAAAGTATGATTACAGGTACAGAGTTTCGATTAATTTTCACACAATTACTTGCAGAATAGTATGTTATGACTTTAAAACAATTTTAACATCCTGGCCAATTTGATACTTTTGAATGTTTTCGTCACATATATAGCTTCATATGCATGAGTTTTCTAATACAGTAGGTTTGCTCGGTAGCTCACGCGATACGGCGTTGCACTTGAGTGATGACGAGCTCGGTATGAACCCCGTTAAAATACGGTTCAACAGCTCAAATCTGGAAGGAAGTTAAAATAGCACGGCTGCATCAGCAAATGCTTTTTATATCACTATTGTATTTGTTAACACTATCGGGTAGGTTTAGGGTTGGGTTGGGTTTGGTATGGGGGATATTGCCAACACGACAGAGCATTAACCTTTAGCGACACTCCCCGGATATTTGAATTCTGAACAGCCGCAATACCTACCTCAAATATCATAATAAAAACGCAGCAATACGTGCCTATACCAACTTAATAAAAACGTGCCACGGTCACTTATTGAACCCGCATTTTAGCACCACTTACTGGATGTTTCACTTTGAAACTGCCGCGAAACGCACACTTAAGTATATAATTACAGTGTTGCAGAAATGTATAAAGAAGCCCGTATTTTCTTGAGCCTGGGTGGCACACTTAAAATGAATGTCATTTTATTAGACCAGTGGTTCTTAAACAGGGGGCCTCAGCAAACTGTTTAAGCGAGCCACAGGATTAAAACTCAAAAGGATTTTAAATTAATATTAATACATTTGATATATTTTCCAACTTATTGAAAACATACAGTTCTTGACATTTCTGGAATCCCAAACTGAACCATGGTTAATTATATCAATACTCACAGTTTCTGTTAAAGGAATAGTTCTCCCAGAAATTAATGGGTCAATGGGTGTCGACAAAACACCAAACAGCTGATAAAAACATCACAATAATCCACAAGAGTCCATCTCCAGTCCATCAATTAATGTCTTGCGAAGCGAAAAGCTGCATGTTTAACTCTAAACCGTCGCTTCTGACCAAAATATGATTCCATAATCTATAATAAAACTTCTTCTAATGGAAAAAGTCCAACCTATTGCTCTATCACATCAAAATCCACTCAATTTTTTAGAACTGTTTTCACTTGTAAACGATGATTGATCAGTGCATATATCTTTCCTGATTCAGACGTGACGACTTTTTTACTGGAGGAAGTGTTATGGATTATGGACTCATGATTTAGCAGGAAGCAATACAGTTTGAAGTTAAAAACGTCTTGGTGGATTTGTTTATTATAAACATGCAGCTTTTCACTTCACAAGTCATTAACTGATGGACTGGACTGGTGTGGATTACTTGTGGATTATTGTGATGTTTTTATCAGTTTGGACTCTCATTCTGATGGCACCCATTCACTGCAGAGCATCCATTGCTGAGCGAGTAATGCAATGCTACATTTCTCCAAATCACAAACTCATCTACATCTGGAATGGCCTGAGGGTGAGTGCATTTTCAGCAAATTTTAATTTTGTTAGCTAACGCAATGACATTCAGACATTTTTAAGTGTGACTCAAGTGTCTAAATACTCTCTGGGCCACTGTAATTGTGCTGCAAGTCTTACCACACTTTGACTTTGAGACTTTAGTGGGTTTTGCAGCACACTGAGAGATCTCTGTGAGAGAGAAACATGCGTGTTGACACCAGACAACACTATCAGCGCAGCCTGAAAAAAAAAAAGTTTGAAATTCCCTAAATCTTTTTTTGGTTTATAAATTGGATCAGCGCATTAGCTCATTAGATTCGCTGTGTACGCTCTTCATCATGCCCATGTGAAGCAAATGAGCAATTTCCAATTAACAAGCATGGGGCCAGATGTCTTCATCTAGACTGCATTAGGGGCAAGAAGACTTCGGTTAGGTGGTTATTAGACAAGTTTGCGTGGATAATTATGCTTGTTTGGAATAAAAATAGTTTTTATGAATCTAAAGAACATTGGGAGGTTAGTTATTTGCATACACACAGAAAACCACAACCTCATACACAAAATAACATAATTAAATCCATAATTTAAGTGTCTATTTTTGGAGTGGTGAGTGTAATCTGACTGCAGTGTGTATGTGCCACTCATCTGCAGTGCAGCAGTGCGTTCAAACCACAGTGAGTCATATAGCACTGAATGAGGCACGGAGTGCATGAATGTGACGTGTTTAAGAGAAAGCAAAGGAGAGAGAAAGAAAGAAAGACAGTGGGGTGGGAACAGAAAAGGACGACAGGAGGAGAAAAAGCAAGGATCTACTTTCTTGAGATGGTCCTGGATGTCTTTCTGTTGCCCAACACTCCCTAAAACCTCCCCATTATTAAATACTACTTCATTATTAAATGCTATTTCATGAACTGTACTAGAAGTTACTAATTACTAATATGTGTACATATATAGCGGGGTTCAAAATACCACTGGAAAAAAATGACTATATTTTGCTTAAAAAAAAAAAAAACTTTGTGAATTAATAAATAAATTATTTATTAGCAGCAGAAACAATTTCATTGAAAAGTTTACTTGATTGGAAACTGATAATACAAAATTAAGCTTTAAAACATAAAATAACATTTAAATATGAATCAATGCCAGTACTCCATCTTTCAGGAATCATTCTAATAGGCTGATTTACTGCTCAAGAAACATTTAAACAAAGGCTAAGTATAATGAATTATATAAATTCTTTTTATTGGAAACTGAATATTTTTTTAATAAATTGACAAAAAAGTGACTTAAAAACCATTTTAAATGTTCAAAGGTTTTGTTTCAAATAAATTGACTTTTCATTTCATCAAAATCATAAACGAATTTTCCCCAGAAATATTAAAAAACATTAAGCAGCAAAAACTTTTCAACACTGATAATAATAATAATAATAATTGAGCAACAAATCAGCATATTAGAATGATTTCTGAAGAATCATGTGACATTTAAAGGCGGTATTAATGTTTTGCCATCACAGGAATAAATTACATTTTAATTACATTTAAAATTACATGTTTTTCTATCATATTCAAATAGAAAACAGTTCTTTCAAATTGTAATAATATTTCACAATATTACTGTATTTCGGTCAAATAAATGGAGCCTTTCATTTATATAATTATTCTAAATTATATTTGATAATTTAGAATAATTATTATTAGCCATATACAGACCCATCATATTTTGTCAGAGTGTTGAACAAATACCAGGAAGAGAGCATCAAAGTTGTTAACTATAACTAAATATCCCTGGAGCTCCATTACCAGTAGTTACTGAAACAATCATATTGGGGTGTGCATTTGGAAAATTGCATATACAATTATATGCATTGTTTTTTTTGTATTAGATGCTGTTGTTTGCCTAACAGACCACTAGATAGAGCTGTTATCAGGGAGATGGTTGGGACACAGCCAAATAGCATCATGTGTCAAGAAGAGAGGACATGGACGGAGAATAGGATGGAAAAGTGGCTTTTCTTTGCGATTCTCCCTTGAAAAAACAAAAAATCTCATACTCAGCCATTCATCCTTGATGCTCTGGAGAGTTCAAGGTAATAGAGGGTATATACGCAGGAAAACTTTTCCAGAACTTGATATTTTATAATAATGCTCCTGATTTGTGTGCTCTGGTTGGTTTAGCACAATAGCTGATGCAGACAGAGCAAGATGTCGGTTTTAGGGTTATCCCGACCTAAAAAGGTAGCAGGAACCTTTACATAACCAGTCCAGATTGGTCATCCAACAAGGACACCGTGTCCTAAAACTAGAAATCATGACGCTGAAGTGTCCACATTTGGAGAACTGTCAGAAAATCTACCGGTAATGTCTGAGAAATGGGAGCAGCAGTGTGGCCGAATGGAATCACCACGAATTGGAAAACTCCCCTTGTCTTCTAGCGTCACAGTGGGGATTGCTTTAGGGTAGGGATCATGTGGAGAATACTGTGATGCTGTGTTGTGGTGTGCTGACATGCATGATGGAGGAGGGTTATAAACAGGCATGAGAGGGATCGTGGGGCTCGGGACGGGGGGATTTATACTCACCAGACAGCTGCTGGACTCCCGGCTGGTCGTGTGTGCTTAACAACTGCGCCTGAATCGTTTCTACCACCCGCTTGAAACGCCGACTTGGACCTACAATACAGTGTGAGAGGTCACATATAAAACCCCGTTGACATTTTGAAACAGGAAGTTGGGAGGGGTTTCCTTAATACCAATTAATCGAGTACTCGTTCACTTGGTTTGCACTCTAGTGAAAAAAAAGCTCCACAGACAAACGATTTGAGCTTTTTAAGAATCTGACAGGAATTTATTGTAAAACTACTTGTAACTTGCAGTCTTTCTTATCTCTGCTAGGTGGAGAACAACATTATTTAACATCCTGCACGCTGTAGTGGATAAGAGCTGCTGCTGGCGCTATCATGAGGAGACATAATGGATATTAATGGCAGAAAATAAGGGAGAATAATGCATTAGATGATGCATTATTTTTAGGTGTTCTATTTATCTTATGTTGTTATTGTGACCTGCAGTATACTGATGGGATAATTAGTGTGTAAGAGGCTATTTGACTCATTTTGAGAATTAAATGGACATTTTTGTAAGAATTGTTCCTTAGAGGACAGAAAGAAAATTCCTGGCAAGGAATGTTTGGGCTTTATGTTAAATATTTACAGTATATTATTATACAATATGTTGCAATGACTTTGTGCACATATCTAAAATGTTGCTTGTCCGTTATGTTTCTTCAAGGCATACGTTTCTCATTCACTAACTATGCGTAAGCACCCATTTGTGAGTGAAATCGTACAAACACTTTAAATAACTTATAACATTTGTACTCAAATGTATTGCTTATTAATGAAAAAAAAATGTAGGAACAACTAAAACCACATGTATGCACATATTCTAGGTGGCCTCATATACGTTAGTCTTAATCATATTTCATCATACATATGTGTCATATGATTGCTGAGCCTGAGAGTGACAAAAATCTGCAAAGGAAAGATTGTTTTGAAAAGTCCTTACATGGATATGTTTTGGATGTGTTTTATGCAAATGACTAACCTTGGACACACGGATGCTAATTTATAATACTCCAAATACATTAACAAAAGAATGCAGTTCAGACCGAATTCATGTACGTACAGTGTTGTGAATTAGGCGGACATTTTTTGTTAGAAGTTCTCCTATGTTAAATATTAATAATCTGCTAAATTATTACTGAATGAGACACAATGTCATTAGACTACAATGTAACCATTTTTTTTGAAGTTGTAAATAAAACTAAGATAATTGGAGTAGGTCTCCAAAAAATTATTATTTCAGTCTTTTTAACTCAGAATTTAATTCAATGTGTTGCTTGCTGTTTCTCTGTGAAATTTACTGACAATTTCTGAGTGAAAATTGTATTAAAATGAATAATAAACAAATATTTTAACCTTGTATATCAACTATGTTTAGGTTTATTGGTGAATATAAATAGAAATTTTTTAAATTATATTTATTATTTATTTTTAAGTTTGGGACGAATATAATGCAATATATGACATAATACGACATATATAATATGACATATATGAAAAAATACTCTTAATCTATTTAAGAGCAAATACATGAATATCGAAATACATACTGATCGTCAAAAGGCAGAAAATATCAAGTTATATTTTTTAGCGTTTTTCATCCAGCCATATTGCCAGCTTGACCCAACTAGTGCGCTACATTGGATAATTTTTTTCCTTTTAAAAATACTGCTATAGGTTATTCTGACAGATTTAATGAAAGTATCCCAAATATGCTTCAACATCATGGAGAAAGATAAAATAATTCACCTTTTACTGTATGGCTATGTTCTTTTATTTCAAGCAACGCTGGTGTTCTATGGTCTTGATGAGCGCTGATGTAGCAGCGGCTTGATTGCGGTTGCTGTGGTTACCTGAGAGCAGAGTGAAGGTGACTGAATAAATGCCATTCTCCTTGGTGGCCGCGGTGCTCTCGGTGTACGTGATGTCGACCTGGAACTTAACAGGCTTCTGGAAGACGGTGGGGCCGGCGGTGGATTTGTACTCGGCCCGAAAACTCGTCTGCGAGACAACGCTGTGACTGAGGCTGGGAATCTGAGGAAGGCAAGAATCGATCCACTGTTACATATTTGGAAGCACCTATGAAGAACATCAATGGGAACTTGGAAAAGTGTGGCTGTTTATTAAGGTGTGGTCACATGTACGGTTATTTGGTGAATTTTCGCGGGTGAAATCCAGTCATTTCAATAGGAATCTAGGTCTTTGGGAATTTCAGATCTCACAGACTTCGCAATTAGGTTCAAGTCAACATGGGAATTCACAAAATGCTGCTTTATTTAAAAGTGACTTCTGAGTTGATTTGTCTGAGTTTCACTACGCTATTGCCAATGGATGTTTTTTTTGCCCGCAAAATTTCACTGAAATTTCTCCATTTACCAGCGCTTGGGAAATGGTCACGAGCAAAATCCAGTCATTGCAATAGGAAAGTTTGGGAATTTCGCGTAAGGGTGAAAGATTTCCACATGCAGATTTCATTTCGAGTTCAAGTTGGTCATGGGAATTCACTGTGTTGACCCAAAGAAAGCTGCTTGAGTTATGCTACTCACAACGCTACCGGTGCTGGGTAGTAACTGATTACATGCTATCTGGATTATGTAATCAGATTCCAACAATTAAAGGATTAGTTCACTACCAGAATAAAAATTTCCTGAAAATTTCAGGATTTTATCAATGCAGCTTCAAAGGGCTCTACACGATCCCAGCCGAGCAATAAGGGTTCTTAAAAAATAAAATTGTACATACTTTTTAACCACAAATGCTCATTTTGCACTAGCTCTGCGATTCGCGTCCATGACTTCACACAATACGTAATCACATTGGAAAGGTCATGCGCTGTTAATTCTTCGTCTGTGTACTCCGGTTCAAAAAGGTAGGGTGGGGCAAAAAAATAATTTTCTCCAACTTCAAAATAGTCTGATATCACTGTTTTACCTTTTATTTGTAAAGAGCGTTTGATTTTCTTTGCACGTTCGCTGTGTTAAACACTGGGTCGGTACTTCCAACTAAGTCACACGTGACCTTTCCAACGTGACTTTGTAATGCGTGAGGTCAAGCAAGTGCAAGACGAGCATTTGTGGTTAAAAAGTATATACATTTTTTTTTTAGAAAAGACAGATCGTTTCGCTATATAAGACCCTTATTTCTCAGCTGGGATTGTGTAGAGCCATTTAAAACTGCAATTTAGACCTTTGGATAGTTGATCTCCATTGAAGTCAACTATATGGAGACAAATCCTGGAATGTTTTCCTCAAAAACCTTAATTTATTTTCGACTGAAGAAAGAAAGACATGAGGATCTTGGATGACATGGGGGTGAGTAAATTATCAGGACATTTTTATTCTGGAAGCGAACTAACTTATTAAATTACATTTTAAAATACTTGCTATTGGACTACAGTTACTTTTTTATTGATTACATGATTACATATTATTCACACAATAGCAATAAATTAATCACAATTCACCTAATGTATTTACCCCCTAAGATTTTAAGGTAGCAAGTTAATAATTATGTAACACATTTGCATGTTCACAGTCCTCTGATGCAGGTTAATGTCACATGACATGCAAGTAAACAAAATATTTTATATATTATTTTCTTTCTCTTTGTATTTCTTAAATCTATATTGTACAACATTATGCTATTTAAATCAATGCGATAAACGAGTTAGGTCAAAAGTAATCAAAAAGTAATCGCAATTAGTGGATCCAATTTTAATGTAACTGATTACATTCCTAACTACAATTTTTGTCATGTAATTTGGAATAAGTACCAGACCACAATTAGTAAGTAATCTACCTAGCACTATTGACACTCAACTTTTATTCTGCAGAAACTGTGCTAATATGACCGCACCTTTACTTTTGCATAGCTGAAGGCGAGGAAAACGTCGCTAATCATGACAAGCAAGCTTTTAAGCGCACATTTAAAATGGGTCTAAACGGCAGACTAAACTCCCTTCTCTTCTGCACAAACCTCTTGAGGCACAACATCTATATGCTAATGATTCATGCCCTGCGTTGATTTTTCATTGACCTCTAATGAAAGAGGCAGCCACGGGGAGGATGGAAACATCACAGACTAGCATTTTACAGAATTGAAACACAAATCAGAAAGGTATTTGCAAATGTAAAAACACAGGCTTCCGGCCAAGCCTATTAAAGCCAGTGCGATGGGCAAAGTCTTTCAATCTGATAGAGAGAACGCAGAACCATATATTCAAATATTCATAGCTGTCGTTTACAACAGAGGACTGAAACGGGATTGGAGGCATGCAAAAGAGATTGCTTACCGAGAGAAAGGCGTGGACGATGTCGGCTTTTATAGAGCTCAGTGGCTTGTCCCTAATAACCACAAAGATCTGCTCCTCTTTCTCCAGATTGATGAAGTTACCAAACCAAGATTTTTTGGCAAGTCTGCAGAGTGAGAGAAATATGAAACATGAAGCTTTTATGAAGTCTTCAGGGGATACAAGATCAGTCCTTATCAGAGCTCAGAATAAGATAGATCCTATGGCGCATATGCAAAATGAATTGATATTGAATAATTCATAAAAGGGAGTATGTGAAAGAACGGCACACAGCAGAGGGTCTACAAATTAACATGATGAACTTTGCATGAGGTCATATTGATGGATAGGACAAAAATCAAAGAAGTCGTATAAAAATCCATAAGGTGCTCTTGTCTCATAGCTAAAAAAATGTGTTTAAGGAAGTCACTGGTTACAATATTCAAAAATATGACTGCAGAAATTTGAGAAGACTTGCCAAGTTGGATCACATATTTAGAGGCGCACAACGCAGTTGCACTGACCTCTACAAAGTCTTGGGTACAACTTTTCAGTTAAATTGGCTATGATAAAAAATTGTTTGGAAATGTATCTATAATTTAAAATTAATGGGCTCTGAATTAGTTTTTTTTTTTTTTTTTTTTTTGTGTTTTTAATCATTAACACCCACTGTAGCATTTCTGTAAAATTCATAAAAGATGTATCCACATGTCTGAATATTTATGGAATGTTGCCATGTTTATATTTGAATATACAGTATTTTAAATTAAATATATATTCTAGATTTATAACCGTTTATATCAGTTTTTTAATATAATTTTTAATACTTCAGAATTTAATACTTTTACTCAGCAAGGATGAATTATATTGATCAAGTGACAGTAAAGACATTAATAATTTTACTTTTTTTAAAAAAATTAAATTTATTAATTATGTTCTTTTGGACCCCATTTGTCAAAGAGTTCAGAGTCCTATGGCCGAATCACAGCCATGCTGACCATAGACAAAATTTCCACACATTTTTTTTTTGAATATTGTTTTGACCATTAATGATATTAAGAAATGTTTCTTGATATTTTTAAGTGTAATACTCTTTACCATTTAATATATCAGTGAACATGTTGACTTTGCATTGCTAGAAAGTTGTTATATTTGCAGATAAACTGTAAAAATATTTCTGTACGTTGCTACGATACATTTCAGAGTATAAGTCATATTTAGGAAAATATATTATTAAACAACTGTTGCATTTTTGCTGCAGTAGGTCACTCAAAATTAAAGCATCTCTGTTGATGAATAAATCAAGCAAAGCCCCTGGTGTTTAAACTAGCAGCTGTAATTTGGTCTTGTTTTAGTATATAAAGAAATAACCGTCTGTCTAAAAAGCAGATCGTTCTAGCTCTAAAAAGCTTCAGTCCACCACTGTTGTGTATCAACAAAGCACAGTCGCTCGCAACTTAGCTTCCAGAAACTGATTTATGGCAGAGGATGACAAAAGAAAGCAGAGAGCGCCGCGGCTTATCCAGCTGGCGTGGAAAGCAAGAGAGAGGTGGATAAGCTATGGAAGACAAAATAGAAAACAAAAGAGGATGAGGCATCACTCCGTGTGGGGGAGAGAGAGAGTTTGTGACTGCTGTCTGCTGTGTGCTGAGACCCACCTCAGTGGGAGAAAGATATGACTGAGCTTCCATTAGACTCGAAAAATAAGACTAAATGGTTTAACCGAGGCAAACATAACTCACAATGATTTCTGAAGTGCTGAGGAGGGTTTACATCAACACTGTTGTTGGGTAAGTATTGTTCAAGGTCTACTATTCGTCTTTTTCAGAGGATGTTTCTCGGCGGCTGCATTTCCAGCATAGAACTGACTTAATGGTAAGCTGGAAACGCATTATGGCATTTTTATGGAAATCAAACGTCCCGATAATAATAATAAAACCTGAAATCAACCTACACTGTAGGGATCTCCCAATGGCACCAATGATAACAACAGGTAAATAAAGGGAGTAAATAAAATGTACATATCATTTATATGACAATATTAATTAAAAGTACACTAGACCAGGTCTTATCATGAGTAGCAAAAGAAAAAGAAAAGAAAATTAATAAAATTGGCTCCTGAAAATAAGTATAATAATCCTAATAAAAAAGACAACAGCAGTCAATGGGAAATCTGTAACATGCTATAAAAAGCTGTGTACTCACTCTGGGGAAGACTCTGGTGTGAGGCTGGACATTTCCTCTTGAGTGGGAACTGTTCCGAGTAAAGCAAGGATGTTAGCATGTTCCATTTTTGTAATTAATCAAAGTTGTGTATCATTTTAAAATAGTTTTCTAACTAATTCAACATCTCAGTATGTCGGACAGATATAATTAGAGCCTATAGTTGCATGCAAAAGTGCATCGTTTGTGAGTATTTGTCTCATGTTGCCCGTTTAGCTTGGGATTAAAGGTTATGCCAGCAATAAAACTGGATCATTAAGGGGTCGCATGCAGGAGAAATTATTTAGAAATGGAAACTGATGCTACTGAAACAATGTGAGGTGGTAACCATGGTAGCAGGCTTAATATTAGTTTACAGTCAGTATGTAAATCAGAGCATTTAGCCACAACAAGCCATGAAACAGATCCAGTCAAACTGGAGGAGGTAAGAGCTTTATTTCAGGCCTATAATGACTCAATGTAGAGTGACTGCATTAAGAGGGATTTGGAAGATCTAGTCAAAATCATCTTATTCTCCCTTTGTTGGCCACCCAAACAATTCCAGGTGTTTGTGACTTATTACTGAGCCAAAAGCAAACCAAGTTTATTTAAACACCCCATAAAACAGTTTCAGGGGAAAAAAAGTTTTTGATGAAATCCAAGAGTTTTCTGACTCTCCATAGAAAGTATCAGAACTACCACATTCAAGGCCCAAAAAGGTAGCAAGGACATTGATAAAATAGTCTATGCGACATCAGCGGTTCAACTGTAATTTTATGAAGCTACAACAATACTTTTTGTGCACAAAGAAAACAAAAATAACAAATTTATTCAACAATTTCATCTCTTCCGTGTTAGTCTTCAATGTGCGTTCACAAGAGTATCACGACGCATGCGTATGGTGCCACTGACGCAGAAGCTGGCATTCTGATGTTGAACCCGGATGCGCTGTGGCTTATTTACAAGCAGAGGAATGCATACACATGCGTCATGGTTCTCTTGTGAATGGCAGCAGAGACTGACCCAAAAAAGAAGAAATTGTTGAATAAAGTTGTTATTTTTGTTTTCTTTGCGCATATAGTATTCTCGCAGCTTCATAAAATTACGGTTGAACCACTGTCACATCGACTATTTTAACGATGTCTTTACTACCTTTCTGGACCTTGAACGTGGTAGTTCCAATACTGTCAGATTTCATCAAAAATATCTCAATTTGTGTTCTGAAGATGAACAAAGGTCTTATGGGTTTGGAACGACATGAGGGTGAGTAATTAATGACAAGATTTTTCATTTTTGGGTGAACGAACCCTTTAAGAGCACAACTATACTTCAAGTTGAATCTCAGAATGCACTGTGTGTTTACTTTGGCTAGTAAACACTTTCGAGCTACCATTGGTCCTGGCAATTACATAATAGTAGGTGTGCTCTACATACTCTCTAAACCCGCTCACAGCATTGTGGGCGGGTCTGGCATGTTCATTAAACTATATCGCTGCAAAGATATTTTGAACTTCTTTTTACACCTAATGCAAAGAACGAATAAGAAATTACCATGAGTGTATCATGGCTTTAAGGATACACCTTCTCATTCTAGACCCAGGTCACAAAAAAAAAACAAAACATGTTCCTGGATGGCATTGTCCTGCAGAATTTAGCTCAACAAGCTAATCAAGGTCTTCAGACTCAGTAGAAACTTCCAGACAAGTGTGTTGGAGCTGTTTGGAACTAAACTCTGCAAGACATTGGTCCTCCAGGAACGGTTTGGCTCGCCCCTGGTATAGAGCCTTTTATTGACAAGGAATCTATAAGACAGGGGTTCTGAACTTTGGCCCTTGAGGTCCACTGTAGAGTTTAGCTCCATCCCTAATCAAACACAACTGCCTGTAGCTTTCTAGTGATTCTGAAGACCTTAATGAGTTTGTTCAGGTGAGTTTGATTAGGGTTGAAGCAAAACTCTGCATTACAGTGTCGCTCAAGGGCCAAGTTAGAACCCCTGCCTATAAGACAAGAACGACATCATCAACATTGTTGGCTCCTTGTTGGGTTATATCCCGTCGTTCCTTTATCTTATCTTTGGTTTTTTATCTTCCCACGACTCTCTGGTTATCCCGCCGAAACCTGTTAACCCCTTCCCTGTGTTATCCGTCTTTATCCCCCCTCTTTATCCCCTTCAATCTCCTTTATCTTATCTCCTGGTTATCTTGGTTTGTTTATCCCCACTCCTCAATTTATCCTTGGTTTATCGTATCCTGCTTCGCCATTCTCCTTTTATCTGCTTTCCTCTTATCCCTATCCCTATTTTTATCCCGCCTCGTCCTCGACTATGCGGGCTTCTATTATCCCTTGTTTGGTTTTTTTGTTTAATCGTTATCATCCATCAATCCTCTTATCCCACAATTCTCTCCTCCTTAATTATCTCTCTTCTCAAGTTTATATTATCCCTCGGGGCCTTATCCACTCCCCTATTCTCCATCTTCCTCATCCCTCCCAGGAGTTATCGTTGGTTTATCCCCCCTTGTTATCTTCCGTCCCTTCCCCCTTATCACCCCTTTTATCCCTTATCTGCCCCCCTTATCTGCTAATCTCACCTCTTTAGTTTTACTCCAACTTATCCGTTATCTTATCTATGAAGAAAAAAGAGAATGTGTTATTCTTGTCAACTTTTATGAGTACAATAATATCTAGATTTGCCTCAAAGCTAACAGAAATGGATTAAACACCACATAACTATAATTTTGATTTCATGGTGTCGTGAATTGTAGCCTGGACATCCATCCAGAGTTTTACCTTTCTTCGGCCCGAGATGCTGGGATAGGCACCAACATCTCCGCGACCCTACTTAGGACAAGTGGTTTGGAGAATGCATGGATAGATGAATTGTAGCTTGTTTACTCTATCCACCAATACCTTGCAGTTTCCTGCGGTGAAAGCGTGGTGAGCCCAGGATGCTGTTCTTGATGGAGTTGAGGCGCGTCTTCCAGGGCATTCCCCCGATGGAGGGGCTGGGGGGTGGCGTAGGGGTCGGCGTCCCCGCTGGGCTGTCCTTAGGCGTGTGCACAGGCGTTCCTTTGGGGGTGGGGATAGGGCTGCCCCTTGGAGAGGGGTGGGGGGTCACCTGTATGGTGGGGATAGATTTGGTGGTGTGGTCAGAGCCGGGAACAGGGTGGAAGTGGTGTAGTCGGATAGGGGAAAGAGGGGCAACAGGCCTAAAGGGGACCAAGAGTTGAGGGGGTATGATGGAGGCTGGGGTTGCCCGCCGCACCAGTGGGCTTCCCGGTATACAGGGTACTTGAGGTTGACATGGAGTCGAAGGTTCTGACTTGGCTGTCGAAATGTGTTCGGGCTCAGATTCAGGTAAGGGGTTTGATCTGGCGGATTGTAAGGGTTTGTCTTTGGGTTTGGCTGGAAGAGTTTGGGTCTTTGGGCAGGGCAAGAGAGACTCAGATATAGAGTTTGGCGTTAGGGAGTTAGAAGTGGGTTTTTTTGACTCGTTTTGATCCGAGTTTGGTTTTAGGGAGTCAGTGATACTAGAACTGGGGGACAGGAGCAGCTCAGTGGACTGAGGTGGGACACAGAACTTTCGGACAGGCTTTGGGGGAAGGTGAGAACCAGAGCAGAACACATCGAGATATACAGGCACGAGACAAAGCATTGTGGGTAAAACACACAAAAAGGGAAGGAATAATTTAAGGAGGAATAAGGAGCCATGGTGGTGTAGAAGAAAAAAAAAGCATGCAGTTAGCCAAGACTGTTGAGCGAAAGATGCAACAAGACCATTGTGAGGAGCAAATCAAGTCTTTTCAGGAACACCAAAGAAAGCTGCCAATGGGAAAATAAAAAGGGATTTAAGAGCAAATATTCTGCCGTGAAATGAGCAACTTGGGTATCAAACAAAAAAATCATGTATTAGAGGTGTGGACAATGTAATTTGCTGTATGAATTTGGACTTATGCTCAGAATCAGCTGTTAACAAACTAACGGCAAAGAAATGCAATGCCTGACTGTGTCCAAGTTTTGAACCATGCATAAACCTTCAAAGCTTGTGAGCATCTGAATATGAATGTCTCAAAATACAAAAGCTACCAAGTTGCAGAAATACTTCAAGCACTAATCATCTCTTCACAGCTGGAATCCAGAAAAGTAATCAAAGCAAACAAATTCACAAAAGTAACAAGCAGTACATTAACCTAATTTATGTCAAACATAAAAAGACTTCAAATTTTCATGTGACATACAAAACAGAGGTTTAGAGTGAACTTCTAAATCAATTTCCACTTGGAATCAACACTATACGTTGGCAAGCTTTAGGGTAAGGCCTTGGTAATCTGTGAGCCGTCTTAAACAAGCCAACTGGAAAGGTTTAGCCAAGAGCTTCTGTGCTAATCAGAGGAGTGGGATTTTCTACAGCGTTCCCTGAGCTGGATTTCCACTTGGGGAAAGACACAGAGAGCAGCAGATAGGATGAAAGAGTATATCTCCATGAAACAAAAACGTCTGTCTTCTGCAACTCACTCTTGCACGATTTCCTTCCTTGTTTACTTTGCTTGCTAGAGAACAGACAGCTATTTCCAAGGTTCCTACACCTTATGACTGGTTCATTTTCATGAGCTTTTAAGTCATACATGCTGGATAAGGATTTTTTAAAAATAATAATTTCCCATGTCTCAATAAAAAGCATGGAATTGTCAGTGATCACCAAAACACTTACCTAGTGGTTTTGTTAACTGAAATAAAATAGACATACCGAAATAAAATTAAATACTAAAAAAGTATAACTTTTTTCAGCTACTTGCCAAAGCACCATTTCTCATTTTCATTTAGATTAACTTGACATACCAAAATAGCTAAAACTAAAAAAAAACTGAATTAAAATTAATTGAAGCTATTTTGGCATATTAAAAAAAAAAACCGAAACTTAAAATGTAAAAAAAAAAAAAAAAAAAAAAAAAAAATATTATATATATATATATATATAATATATATAATATATATTATATATAATATATAATATATAATATATATAATATATATAAAACTCTAATATACAAAATTTTGAATTCAATTTTTAAATATACATCACTCAATACTACAAAAACATTGCTGGCCACAGCAACATTTTAAGTTAGTACTGAGGTTTAAACTCATAAACTCTAAACTAAAACGGAAACTTATAAAACATACATAACTTAAAATATTAAAATAATAAATTTAATATATATGATAATTAATAAACATTACAAAAACTTACAAATAAAATCAACATATAAAAATCAAATTGAATTGAAAATATTCACAAAAACTTATAATAATATATCAAGAACTAAAACCCACCACTACATACCTCTGTATCAGAGCACTTTGCTTGTTAATAACTCGACATATGTATATATATAGATAGTATATATTATAATATTCTCTAGAAATATAATATATATACCTCTCTAATGACAGGTTTGATCTCCTTTAGTAATTTCCATGAATTCGTTTCATGGACATTCCGTTTATTCACCCCAGATGTCCACTTTCCATTTCATTGACTCTCGCACTACACAAACTGTTGCATAGCACCCCGGACTACATTTCCCATCATTCTTTGCACAATTTGCACACTGCCCTGATTGCACTCATTGCACACAGCTGTTTCTAATCACCTCACACACTATATAACACCCACTCTAACCACATTTCTCAGCTGAGTATTGTTTAGCCTGTACCCCTCCCCTTTCCCGAGTCTCTGTGTTTCCTTGTTTTGCCTTTGCCTTGCCTTGCCTTGCCTGTTTTTGCGGTTTTTTGATCTTTGCCTGTTTCCTTGGATTTCTCCCTCTCGTCTCGCCCCTGTGATTCTGTCTGCTGATCGGTGACCTACGCTAGCCCTGGGCCTATTGCTTGTGTTTTGCCCGCCATTTACCTGTTTGCCATTGTTTTGACCCTGCCTGTTTACCACGTCTCTTGAATAAAGCCTGCAGATGGATCCACATGTCTCACGTCTTGTCAGCCCCGTTACACATGAGTACAAATCTTAATGTTTAAGCATATAATGATATTAGGGAATTGTGTGCTTCTAATTTTATAGCACAGGACCCTTTTCTATTCTAACACAACAATGCCTCTGTGTAAAAGGGAGTATTAACTTAAACATTTAGAATGCGTAAACATTGCTTCAACATTTAGATTTGTACTCATGGAAAATTACTAATCGCCAACCCGTCCTTCAAGGGGGTTTCCCAATACGTTTGGGCAATATATGTATATTATATATATTACAGTGTATATATAATATATATCTATATATATACAGTATATATGTGTGTAGTCAAACTTTTAAATATCACACCCAAGACGGCAATCCAATTTTGTTTTTATGTCAATCGATACTATATCACTAATCACAGCTATGTAATACATACAGTGTCCTACCAACACAAAATGGAGTGTGATATGATTGCCATGAAGGTGATTGAGCAGATGTGTGCTGATTGGTGGACAGAGAGAAGCAGGCGTGCTGGGGGCGGAGTTACTCACCCGTGGGCTGCTGAGAGGGCTGGTGGAGAGACCTGAGGACGCGCCGCTGATGGACCGTGACCTGTGAGGACACAGACCATAAAACACACGGTCAGACGCCGCTTACAGCTGAGAGGGGACAGGAAGTGAGAACAGGGTGCTGATGAACACACGCAACTGTAGAAACAACAAGAGCAAATCTCATCTCTCATTCTCAGAGATGAAGTAAAATCAAGATTTAAACGTCAGTTTACTCTAATTTGTATGGTTTAAACATTTTGGCCACATGAGGCCATAAACATTTTTATTAATGGGTATATTTTTTAAGAAATTAATACTTTTATTCAGCAAGGATGCATTCAATTGCTGTTCATTTTGAACTTCCTTTTCATCAAAGAACCTAAAAAAAACTGAATCATGGTTTCTGCAAAAATATTAAACTGAAGGATCATGTGACACTGAAGACTGGAGTAAACTTACTCCAAACTTTTGAATGTATAACATGCATAAAATGTATGATTTTGCCCCCATGACAATGAATACTGTTTTTATAAAAAATATTGCATTTGCAGGAAACACTTCAGGTCATTAACTAGATAAAATACAGATAGTTATTGTTATTTAATCCAGTTGTGGCTTATGGAGTCTACGATTTTGTTATTAATACTATTAATATTAATTATATTATTAATGATAAGTTTAGAAACGCCAAATAATTGTTATATCTAAAAAAACAAATCTAATATATATATATATATATTTAAAAAAAATTTAAATAAAAAAGTGCAGTTCTATCTTCAGGCATAGTTGCGTCATTCTGAGCTGTAACTGTTTGGGTTTTTTGACAGCAGATGTCCACACAGATACAGATCAAACATTTCAATCATCTTCAAGAATGAAGCACATTCATTATCAGCTCACAGTCTGTCTTCATCAGCACAGAGAGCCGCCCAACACGAATCTCAGCAGCTGTTCTTTCACTCTCATGTATCCTTCTCATCCCAGCACTCCTCAGTCTTTTCTGACATACTCGTCTTTCCCCTTACAAACAATGTGCCACTGTACGGTGATATATCTGACTGTCATTTTTTAGGTTTAAATCAACAAAAGATTGAACTTCTCCACCAACTTTCATCTTGTGTTTCTCTCCACATTCTTATCACTTTTGCCACTGTGAATCTTGATCTCTGTCCCTGTGTCTCTCTGGATCTCTAATCCAGGTCAGTTGTCAGGTCAGTTGTCAGGTCCCTAAAGCGCTGAGCCGGACAACGGTCTGATCTGAGGCCCTAAAAAACAGGGTAAGCTTCACTAAAAACAACACATGCCATTGTGTCAGCAAGGGCCAATGTTTTGAGCGAGGGACATACAGAAAGTGATCACAAGAGAAAGAAAAAACACTTTAAAAAAGAAAGGTTAAAGTGACAGTTCACTGAAAATGAATGGCAGAATTTTTATTTCTGAAAATTTGCTGTTAATTTACTCACCCTTCAGGGCATCCAAAATGTAGGTGCCTTTTTTGTCTTCAGTAGAACAGTAAAGATTTTTAGCTGAAATCGTGGTCTTTGGTGATTCATTTAATGCAAGTCAGCAGCTACCATCACTTTGAGAGTCAAAAAAGCATATCAAGGAACACAAAATGAATACCCGTGGCTCCTGTCGATATATTGAGGTCTTACGAAGTGAAACGATCGGTCTGTGCAAGAAACTGAACATTATTTACAACATTAACTGTTACACTGTATATACTGTTCTAATCAAGAAAAAAAGTCACCTACATCTTGGATGGCCTGAGGGCGAGTAAATTAACAGCAAATTTTCATTTTTGGGTGAACTGTCCCTTTAAGATAAATGTTAAAATGGATGTTTATATTTAAATTAATAGGCTCAGCTGAAACCATGAGTGGCATTTCTCTCTTGTGTGGGAGTCTAGAGTGAATAGAGACGCTATGATGACTGTCAGATGGCTAGACAGAATCCAGCTAATGCTAATTTTAGTTATTTTATTTTGGAGTTATACGGGGTGAGTGGAGACAGACAGCACATGGCTTACTGATATACGCATAACAGCATATGCAATGCATAATTTGCTAAACCTATATATTTAGATGTAAAAGGCATTAGATGGTGACTAATCAGAGCATTATAATCTTTATTTACAGGTAAATCATCACTATTATATAAGACAAACAATGAGTTACACAACTAAATGATTATTCAAATGAATCAGTTAATAATTTTTTGAGGCAGTTTGTTTAAAAAATGTACTTTGCTAAAATTGGGGATAGACTTATGTTAACATAACATGATTTTTGACCTAAATCAACCACATAAAAACTAACTTTTCTTGCTCATGTACTTTCCATTTAAAAAAAACTTGCTCCTTCCCACATGCTTCATCACACAGATCCAACTTTTTAAAATTACATTTCAAAGTCTCTTTTTAGTCTGACACACACTGATCTCAAGCCTTTTAAAGTCGATAAAAGCACACAAACACAAATGATGCAACAAAGTCTGTTTCTGAGGTCGTTTCTAGTTCATAAAAGCACTATTTTAGTAGGTAGTAAATCTTGATACAGAAACAAGTTTGGCACCAAAAAACTAAACAAAAAACACACTAAATAACAAACACAAAACAAAAATAAAAAACATTAAAAAAAACAAAAAATAAAACACTCAAAGAAAAAAAAATACAAGACATAAAACAAAAATAAAATAAACAAAAACAAGAAAAAAACAAAAACACAATAAACAAACAAAATAAAACAGAACATAAAAAAACTAAAGACAAAATAAAAACAAAACAAAAAGTAGAAGAAAAAACAAAGAACAAAAACACAACACATACACAAAAATAACAAGACAAAAAAAAACAGGATAAAAAAATACAAGACATAAAACAAAAATAAAAACAAGAAAAAAACAACAACAAAAAACAGAAAAAAGAACAAAAACAAAATAAAACAGAACAAAAAACAAAAGACACAAAATAAAAACAAAAAGTAGAAGAACAAACAAAAAAAACACAACACAACAAAACAAAGTCAAAACACAAACAAATAAAACAAGACAAACCAAAAAACAAAACAGGATAGAAACACAATCAGGGTATCTTCCGTCCAATCAATTTTTTTTTTAATATTGAAATCTGAAAAATGAAAAACGGCACATATTTCGTTTTTCAATTATTCAAACAAAACGAAAAATCAAGAATCCGGCTTAATTTTTCGTTTTTACATTCAGGGATAGAAAACGAATAAACAACTTGAATATTCGATCTCTACATGTGGGCGGGAATGAAACACCCCTCTCCGCTGATTGGTCAAACAGGCATTGCAACATAATAATAGTCCTAAAAAAAAACCTTAATAATAGTCCTCCGCTTCAATTGATTCTTAACATGTTTATTTCTACAACATTTAATCTCTTTCTCTTCATCAAACAGCCAGATTAATGAATGGCTTGACACAAACCATACGAAGCAGGCCTTTTGGCCCGGCATGATCCTGTTTTTATTATAGTTATACACCCATTAAAATATGTTTGGAAAAGCTGCGTCGACCGCACTGGCAGCACGGGGAGAATATTCAAGTTTTTTATTCGTTTTCTATCCCTGAATGTAAAAAACGAAAAATTAAGCCGGATTCTTGATTTTTCGCTTTGTTTGAATAATTGAAAAACGAAATATGTGCCATTTTTCATTTTTCAATATTAAAACAAAAATTGATTGGACGGAAGATACCCTGATTAAACACAATCCGTATATCATTCAATCATTCGTTTTTTGATTTAATATTGAAAGTAGAAAAATTTTAAAACTGATCCTTTTTCGTTTTTGCCGTCATCAGCCCTTCTGCAGCAGAATAATAGTCCTCCACTGCTGCAGTTGTACGGATTAATAACCCATTTTATCAATTTCATATTTTTCTCATCAAACAGACTAATGAATAGCTCGTCTAATGACAGAGTATTAAGTTCCCTCGATGGGGGAAAAATCCAGGTGAACATCAATCAGTACTCAATATTAATTTAAACTGCTTTAAATATGACTGCTGCTTATTTCCTGTGCACTTCAGTACTGGTCTGCGCTTGACTGTAGTCGCGTCTGTCTGCTTATTGAGTTTATTTAACCCATCGCAATTTCGCAACATCGCAATGTCCTGCTCGGGCTTGCCAATTTAATGGCAGAGAATGGTGAATTTTTTTTTTTTTTAAGCGGATGCATATCTGTTGTAAAATAATCCTATGCATCTCGTGGCTTATATTCCAAGCATTCTGAACGGGTGGGGTGAGGGTTTGGTGAGAAAAAAACGAAATGGCTTATTATTATATTTTATGAAGATCTTGCATTGCAGCTCACGCTGCGCACAAGTGCATATCCTTTTGAGATATCAATTATAATCAATTTTAATAAAACACAAGATTACATTATATAACTCTAACAGTAGGCTATATTTAATATCTGTTGTTCTCTGGTTGTCAGTCAGAATGACAGTTCTTGTGAACATTATAGGCCTATATATACCCAAGCCTATTTATTATTCTTTCCTTTCTTTCTTAGAGTTTAAAATATTTATTTTGAAACAAATTAATTTATTAATTTCTTAATTAAACAAACAGACTTACTGGGTGAGCAGGGTAGGCTATGACAGCTGTCACATCATACCCTGCCATGCCCAGCTGATGCAAAGAATAGAATTTATATCTACACAGAAGAAAGGCCTGTCTAGACTCTGCCCAGGTACGAGTTGTGTCGAGCTATTCATTAGCCTGTTTGTTTGATGAAAAAAGATGAAATGTAGTTGCAATAAAATGGGTTATTAATCCGTACATCTGCAGCAGTTGAGGACTATTATTCTGCTGCATGATACTGCAGAAGAACTGATGACGGCACGGTTTGATCTCCGGCTGACCAATCAGCAGAAAGGGGCGTTTAATTCCAGCCCACATGTAGAAATCGAATATTCAAGCTGTTTATTCATTTTTCCACCCATGAACGAAAAACGAAAATTTGAGCTGAATTCTCGTTTTTCGTTTTTCGGGAAAAAACGAAAAAGGAGCCATTTTCTAATTTTTCTACTTTCAATATTAAATAAAAAAACGAATGATCGAATGATACACGGATTCAACACACACACACACACACACACACAAAAAAAAAAAAAAAAAAAAAAAAAAAAAAAAAAAACGACACAAAACTAAATAAAAAACACTGAAAAAAAACAAGATAACAAAAATAATAAAACAAACCAAAACAAAAACAACAACAAATTTAAATTCAAGACTACACTAAAGATGAGCTGTTTATGAATATGCCATTACATATAAGGTAATGGCATCTAAAATCACAGCTAAAAACGGGAAAACTACGTGTGTAATCTATTTATATTTCTACTGCAAACAGAAGTAAAGATGCAGAGAGTTTCCTATCATTTCAGAACACCTTGACCTTCTTAAGCTTGAACAATGATTATTGACTCATTAATTCATTGCCAAGAGTTTTTATTTAATTTAATTTTTTACCAAAAATGGTCAAATAAACGTTGATAACCACTGGAATTAAACGCGTGTAATGAATTAATAGGACAAATATAATGTAATTTGACAACAATCTAGCCTAATTCTTTTTGAAATTGTTTTGTTGTTTGTACTAATTCACATTATTATTATAATTGTTAAGTAGAAAGTGCTCTACTAGCATACAGTGCATTTAGTATGCATTTAGCAGTTGCTAATATCCCACTGAACTCGTATTTCTTCAGATATGCGGCTGCTTCCTTCTGAAAGGCAATCACAGTGAAATCCTCAGGTGGCGTTGTGTCAGTCTCAGGTCGTCTCCTGTCAATTCTTCATTTCAATCCTGCCATCAGATACGTCTGGCCATTTGAGTGGAAATGATAGGAGTGTAATGAAATTGAGTTTTGAGATGAATTGGAGGAATGAGACCTACTTTGCTATGATACAGTGGAAGGTGAGGGTTCAAAGTTTACGTGGAGAAATGGAAGTGAAGTGAGCGGAGACTAAAATAAATTCATTCACGGTAAGGCTGCAAGGTGATGCTTCAAGAGAGATGGCATAACATCGGACATACCAAGAAGTTTTATATACTGTAAGCTACTTAATTTAATGATATACATCTGAGAAATCCAAAGAGAATTTCTGGACCCTTTACAGAGCCTCGATTCACAAACTATATGTTGTTTAAATAAAAAATAAAAAATATTTTTTTTATACTGTCAAATTTACTATTTAAATTATTTTATAAAATATATTAAAAATGGGAAAGTAAGCAGGTGTTAGCTTTTTAGCATTGTATTGAAATGCTTTAAAAAAAAAAAAATAATTATGTTCGGCAGATTTCATGAAGAAATTCATTACAATTAAAAAAAAGGATTTTAGTTTCTTTAGTTCACTTAAAAAGTTAGTGTTTTACTAGCTTTTTCGGTAACGGAAAGCAGAAACCGATGAAAGAAAAGAAAGAAATCTGAAACTAAAAAAAAAAAAAAAACTAAAGGGTAATATGATGCGATTTCAGTTTTCCTTTTTCTTTGGAGTGTTTCAAGCTGATTGTGAATAGATAAGATCCCTAAAGTTGCTAAGACTAAAGTTTCAAATCCAAAGAGGATATTCTTTATCAAAGTTAAGACTCTGCCACGCCCCCTAAAACGACTCGTTCTAACACACCCCAACATGTCTACATCACTATGTGGAAATATCAGCATAACGCCGCCCAAATGTGCACGCAAAGAAAGAAGGTGTGGTTTCAGTAACCGCAGTGAGTGGTGAAGCCGCATGTCAGGGAGACGCTGTGTGTTTCTAGGAGAAAGGAAAAGCACTTTATTTGGGTACTGTCTTGGTCCAAGTAAAGTAATCAGTTATGTGTACTTATCCTTCCGGAAGTAGATGCATTAGGAATCTTTAAGATCACTTACAAAAGAACAGCAATGCATTTTATGTTTCACCGTTTCGTGAACCTAGGAGAGGAGGTCATTCTGACTTTCCTATGACAATCTGATGCTTCTGAATCAGCTACTGTTTTATTAATAGTTTAATTATTTGCTATTGACTGTACAAATGCGAGTTTTGCGCATCGTGTGTGTGTGAGTGTGTGTGTGTGAGAGTGAGAGCGAGAGAGAGTGTCACCTCACAGTAGAGTCAGCTGTCTTAACCGCGGCTTGTGTACTGCATCAATACTGTGTCTGTTCCCCTTTCGGGCTTGAACTGATGGGAAAACTAATGACATTATTTACTGTCTTTACATTTATTTTGAAAGATGAAGCTCGCGATTATGGTAAGGGGCGTTACATTTCCGACGAGGGCTTGCGGTGTTCGGCCAATCACAATGCACTGGGTCAGCTGGCCAATCAGAGAAGAATGCGCTTGTCGGAAGGAGGGACTTTGAAAACAAAGCGTTTGAGAGAGACGGGGCATAGAAGAACTACAATAATGTACAGTATTTGAAAAAAAAGTGTTTTTTGAACATTAAAGCATGTCAACATATTCTGGTACACCAAATACACAAAATAAAGATATTTCAAATAGTATCATATGACCCCTTTTAAAACACTGCCTTGACAAGTAACTGAAATATGATTTATTGGAAGTACTAAAAATACTCAAATAAAAATTGTAAACAGAAATAATATAAATTAATAATAAAGCGACAAAAGACAAAATAAAGCGTAAGTATAAAATAACATTTAAATGAATACTGAAAATATAAAAATAAAAAGCTAATTAATAAATAACATATAATGCATTAAAATAATACTTAATACTGCATCAGATCATAAAAAATCAGTTTCTTTTAAAATACTAAAATGACAAAAAAAAAGAAATATAAAAAATGAAAGCAAATAAAAACATTTAAAAGAAAAAATTATGCAAGATATAAAGCATAAAAAACTGAAATTAAAGTGAAAACATAAAATATAAAAATTAAATCTAATTCAAAATATTAATAAATAATACTAAAATAAAACTGCGTCACATCATAAAATGTGTTTCTTATAGTATGACATCTGATAATAGTGTAAAGGTTTTCTGTAAACATTTAAAATGAGTACTTTGTATTATTTTACAGTTAAAATCTAAATATACAACCAAAAAAAATCATAAAAATAAACTTACACAAGAAGCAAGACTGCATGAAATAATAAGGCTCAGACTAATATCTGTTCCCCTTCAGGAACTCGAGCTGCGGCGAGTCGCTTTGGGAACGCCCTTGCGCGACCGCGTTCTGAAGCACGTGTAAAATCCGTCCAATGGAGCAGCGAGACATCACGAGCAGGGTGACGTAAGCACCAGAAAGTAAAGCGCGGGGGGGGGGGGGGGGGGGGGTGGTGGGGAATCCGGCGGGCGCAAACAGCTTATGCCTTTCAGTAGCGCTCTGTGTATGTGTCTGTCTATTTATTGTTGTCTGTCCGCACAAGCACTCATATATATAAAACAATGAGAAAGCTATGGCGAGCGAACGGCATTACAAACGCTGTGTTTCTCCCTGCCCACGATATCTGGCGGCGGGGATACACACGATTTGTGTGTCGTGAGAGCGGCCAGGCTTGCGATCCCACTGGCAGCGGTTCCGCTGTTGCCGAGGCACAGCGCAGACTGTTGTCATGGGATCGCAAGTGGATTTAGCAGAGGGATCCGAGACAGGCTCGTCCTTAACTCGGTCCTCACCCACTAGATCAGCGGCTATCTCTCTCGCCGGGCACATCTGCGAGAGAGAAAGAGCTGACGCTTCATCTATCTTCTCCGAGGGAGGTGGATGTGATGAGTGTTGGACAGAGGAGATGTGACTCGCCACCACTGGCCCTCGCGTAATGAGGGGTGATTCTGATTTGGGGTGGTGTTTAGCGCCGCAAATAAAATATTGTTTTGGCCAGCCTCGAAACAGACGTGTCCTAAAAAGAATAGACAAGCATGTTTCCTGAAAGCGAGGTCACAGCCTTCATGACAGGGCCTTCCTGTTTTTCCCGAATCTTCATTCTGAGGTTTCAAGATCGTGGGAGAAACCGTACTCGTCCCGTATTACAGCCCCACAGTCTCGCATTATTCAAAAGAACACGGGGGCTGGAATGATAAGGTATATGGGGACGATTGCACAGTGGTGGAGCCGCGATTGCGGAGCATCTTCCCCATCCTCCAGCATCGTACTAGGCCCCGAAGCTTCCCAACAGGCCCCCGTTAGGTTAAATCGAGTAGGTGGGCACGCTATATGGGGTGGTCAGGCTGGCGCATGTTTGCGCACATGGCGGTGTTACAAGCATTAGCCAGGCCTGACCTGTCAGGGGTGGGGCATATAGCTCCTCATATCGCCAGTCTCAAAAAACAGAGCGTTGCAAACCGCACCCCTCCACAAAAAGATCGGGGGTCGGGGCGACGCTCTCAGTTGGGGTCTTCTAGACCGAAAACGGATCTGCGGACCATTTTGTCTAAGAGGACCTCGGCTAAATGGTCCTATTATTGTCAGGTCCGTGAGGGCAGCCCACCTGGGGAGGAAATGATAACACCTCAGTATACGGTGCCCAAAATTATGCTCAGTGCCCTCACGGAGGTTCATTGAACCCCTGCCACCCTCGGTGCTTCAGGGCACAGTGAGCTCCAGCGAGCGAAATTCCCAGCTGCCGCCCGGCAACGGTATGGCACGGTAGAGCTCGCCCCCTCAAGTGAGGGTGTTACAGCAGTCAGGTCGGTTGTTCCTTCAGAGCCCTCACGGAGGTTCATTGATACCCCTTCCACCTCGGCGCTTCAAGGCTCAGTGAGCTCCGACGAGCGAAAATCTCAGCTGCTGCCCGGCAACGGTACGGCACGGGAGAGCTCGCCCCCTCAATGGAGGGTGCTACAGCAGTCGGGTCGGTAGTTCCCTCAGTGCCCTCACGGAGGTTAATTGATACCCCTGCCACCCTCTGTGCATCAGGGCTCAGTGAGCTCCGACGAGCAAAAATCACAACTGCCGCCCAGCAACAGTACGGCACGAGAGAGCTCGCCCCCTCAAGTGAGGATGCTACAGCAGTCAGGTCGGTCGTTCCCTGACGGTCATCCGCTTCAGGGCACCGAACTGGCTCCTCTATAAATACAGAGTCTAGCCTCGAGAGGCTGGTTACCTTAGTAGATTTTCTGGTAGCGTGGAAAATTCTACCAAATATCTCAAAATGGGTCATGCAGATTGTAGAGAAAGGTTACAGAAACCAGTTCGGTTCTCGTCCGCCTCGATTCAACGGGGTCATCCCCACACTAGTGGGCCCCGAGCAGGCTCTGGTAATGGAACAAGAAGTCGATACTCTATTGAGGAAGGGGGCTGTAGAACGTGTTCCTCCTCTCTCGAGAAAGCGTCCGGGTTCTACAGCCGTTACTTCATCATTCCGAAGAAGGATGGGGGGTTGCGTCTGATCATAGATCTGCGTCTGCTGAACCGCGCTATCAAACGGCTTCGATTCAAGATGCTCACTATCAAGCAGATAGTATCTCAACTCCAGTCCGAGGACTGGTTTGTTACGATAGATTTCAGAGACGCTTATTTCCATGTTTCCATCCTTCCTCAACACTGGAAGTTCCTGAGGTTGCTTTCGGGGGCGAAGCATACCAATATAGAGTTCTTCCCTTCGGCCTGTCACTCTCACCCCGCACTTTCACAAAGTGTGGGGATGCTGCTCTGGCTCCACTGCGACACCAGGGCATCCGCATACTCAATTATAACAACGATTGGTTAATACTAGCTCAATCAAAGCAGATGGCGGCTCGGCATCGAGATAACGTCCTCGCCCATATGAGAGAGCTGGAGTTAAGACTAAACGCCAAGAAGAGTGTTCTATCTCCACTACGAATAACCACTGATTTAGGCGGGTGGGGGAAATCAGCTCGACTGCGGCACGTAGTCTCCTGCTAGGAACCGAGTCAATCATCACGTACCGACAGTCACGAGGGTAAGCGAAGGTCAGTCACTCACTGTCAAGCATGTTTCAGAGACTGCTGGGTCTGATGGCAGCCGCTTCCAACGTTGTTACTTTTGGTCTGCTGTACATGAGACCCCTACATTGGTGGCTCAGGACCAAGGGGTTTTCCCCAAGGGGGAATCCGCTTTGCATGATTAAGATCACGCGGCGATGCTTACGTGCCCTGGACATCTGGAAGAAACGTTGGTCCCTGGTTCAAGGCCCGACGTTAGGGGATCCTTGTCGTCGCGTAAGGCTAACGACAGATGCCTCTCTCACGGGCTGGGAGGCGGTCATGAGTGGCCGCTCTGCCCAGGGTCTGGGGGAAGGCCATCATCTCTTTTGGCACATAAACTGCCAGGAAATGCTGGCCGTGTTTCGAGCTCTGACACACTTCCTTCCAGACCTAAGGGGGCATCATGTGTTTGTCCGCACAGACAACACATCGGTGGTCTCCTACATCAATCAGCGGGGGGTCTGCGGTTCGCGCCCCTGTACAAGGTGTTCTCGGAATTGGGTCCCTCCTCGATGGCTTTCCGCTGGAGATTCCGATCAGGGGGGACCTCCTCTCTCAGGCGGGGGGGCGCCATTCTTCACCCCTGCCCGGAGTTATGGAAGTTGTGGACGTGGTCCCTGAGGGGGCACAGCTCCTAGCATTTGTTCTCTCAACTGAGGTTGTTGAGACTATACGCCAGTCCAGAGCTCCCGCCACTAGGAAACAGTACGCCTTGAAGTGGAAACTTTTCGCTTCATGGTGCGGACAGCGACTGCAGGACCCAGTCAACTGCCCAATTGGTACCGTTCTGGAGTTTCTGCAGGAGCGATTATCCGCAGGGTTATCTCCCTCCACTCTGAAGTTATACGTGGCGGCCTTAGCTGCTTACCACGCCCTTCTGTGTGGTCAATCATTGGGAAGACACCCACGTGCCACTCGTTTCCTCCGTGGCACCCTAAGGCTGAGGCCGGTACAGCGCACCAAGGTGCCCTCATGGGACCTGGCTGTGGTTCTGGAGGGCTTATGCAATGCCCCCTTTGAACCCATAGAAGAAGTTTCGGTCAAGTTGCTCAGGCTCAATACCATCTTTCTCCTCGCTATTTCCTCAATAAAAAGGATCGGGGATCTTCAGGCACTCTCAGTTTCGTGCCTGGAGTTCGCTCCAGGCATGGTTAGGCATTCCTTTACCCGAGGGCCGGGTATGTCCCTAAGGTTCCCACTTCTTCACCAGGGCCCATAGTAATTCAGGCATTCTGTCCTCCTCCGTACAAGGAAGTAGGCCAAGAAAGGCTTAATATGCTCTGTCCAGTTCGAGCACTGGACGCTTACGCACACAGAGCTGCCCTGTGGCGTAAGGCAGATCAGCTTTTTGTTTGTTTTGGTCCGCCAAAGAATGGATTTCCGGCGACCAAGCAGACTATTAGTAGGTGTGTGGTCAAGGCCATCTCACTAGCCTACGAGTCCTCTGGAATCCCATCACCTATGGGGGTCAGAGCGCAATCGACCAGGAGTATGGCGGCCTCCAAAGCTTACAACTGGGTGTGGCCTTGCAGGACATTTGTGCTGCGGAGGGCTGGTCCTCTCCACACACTTTTGTCCGCTTTACAACCTAGACCTGGCTTCTACCACAGGTTCCCAAGTTCTCTCTTCGTGAAGTGCTCATAAGATACACACAGGCAGGGACTTGGTAGTATAGCGCAGTTGGTATTCTCGTTCCCAAAATGAATCTCGACGCAGCTCGAGTTCCTGAAAAGGAACGTCTCAGGTTACGCATGTAAACATGGTTCCCAGAAGGGAACGAGACACTACGTCTCTTTGCCATACTCCCGAATCACTGCAGGAGCTACTCATCGAAGCTGGGTTTTACACACGGCCGGGAACCCGGATGGAAGAAAGAAAGGAGATGCGAGAAAAACATAAAATTCACGGACATTCTTTGCGGATTTATGATTCTGGTCTTACGTTCACCATGCTCGTGAGTCCGCTGCTCCATTGGACGGATGACACGTGCTTCAGAACGCGGTCAGCACGGGCGCTCCAAAAGGACTACGACGCAGGTCTCGTTCCTCGGGGAGCCTGGTTGACATAGTAACTAGAGACAATTTCATTATTAAGTTGTTAACACACAGATTTCACTATTAAATGATATGCTTTTTTCTGTTGTTTATAATATACCTTTTGTGCGATTCACCCGAAACAGTACTCTGATATTGTATCAAGACGCAATTTATGGCAACGTAGTTTGTCCTAAAGTACTTCACCATCAGCAACATATACATTTTTTTTATATTTAGTAGAAGTACGTTAATTAGCCCTCAGCAAGTTTGTTTTAAACATGAAGTTCAAACTCGCATATCATAACACTAAGCAGCCCTAAAGTGTGTTGAGATGGTTTAAACTAAATGATTCTTTCAGTCGATTATTGCAGACAGAAGTCTCTCTGGAAAGCTCTGGACAGGAAAAGCATCTCTGCATCTTTGAGGACTAAAGCTCTGGAGGTCAGAGGTCGGCTGGTACCTTTCCTCTTTGCTCTTTGCTTTGCGTTTGGCATCCGGGATATCCAAGCTTTTACTGAACGTGCTTTGACTGCAGCGGGAGACAAATCCAGCGAACAGTGAGTCTCTGAGCCCTGAACTAACGGCTCTAGAGAATAAAGGACAGCGTACAATATATACGTATAATACGTACAAAGTATTTCTCCCATTCGTTTGTATTTCAGATAGCTTTTTTTAGAAAGACAACCCCAGATTTGAAGCGTCACATAAAGAACGGAGTTTAAAAAGGTTGAGTTGAAAAAAAAAGCGAGTGATTGGTGAACGAGAATGTGTTTTTTCTCAAGCCTCACAGCGGCGTTTCTCAAAACAAACGCAATGACAAACAGCTGGAGGGGCCATGAAATAAAAAATATAAAAAAAATCTTAAAAACAAAAAAGTTACAATTATAAAAATAATTTCAACTCGTCCCTTAGTTTGTGAATAAAAAGAAATTAAACTATCAGTCAGTTTAGAATAATTACGATTTTATCGAATGTTTTTTGTAAGAAGTCTCTTATGTTCAACAAGGCTGCAATTATTTGATAAAAAAAATACAGTAACAATTTCTTACTCTTTACTTTTTAAGTTATTTGGTTAATTACGTATTTATTTGATTTTACTTACCCTAAAGTTTTGAATGGTATTGTATCACAGTTTCCACAAAAAGATTAAGCAGCACAACTGTTCAACATTAACAATAATAATAAATGTTCCTTGAGCAGCAAACCAACATATTTATCGCCGCATTTCTGACGGCTCCGTGACAGCGCTGATCACAGCCATCAATGCCCTTGCTACTTCTATATTCACCTCGGAACATGTAATTTTATATTTGTACTAATCTTCACCAATCTTACTGATGTTACTGTATTTGTGTTTAAATAAATGCAGCCTTGAGCATAAGAGACAGTGGAAGTCATTTGCACAGCACTGTTGATGGCTGGATGGCAACGGAGAATATCAAGTGTGTGGTGTGTTTTCTGCAACCTCGCCCGTGGTGTGTCATGTCGATGGGGCTCGTAGTGCTGGTACAGGTGAACCGACATCCGTAACGCTCGCACCTCCATAGACTTCCTCTCGGCCTCTCTTCTCCATGTCAGTTTTCCCCAGCATGGGTGATCGAGCGTTCGCGGGGCGATCTGCACACAACACACAACACACACCACAAACACACACACCACCACACAACACACCCCACAGAGACACAACGGACACACACACAACACACACACCACACACACACAAACAGACACACACAAAAACACGCACACACACACACACAAATACACACAAACAAATACACACACATACACTCACACTCACACACACACACAAACAAACAAACAAAAACAAACAAACAAAGACAAGACAGACACACGACACCGACACACACACCACACAACAGGACACAGAACAGACACACACCACCACACAGGACACAACACACACACACACACACACACACAGAACCCATCTTCAAGAAAAAGCAGTGGTCTATAAAGCCGCTCTCAATGCCACTTCTGATTGTGAATGAATCATTAGCACCAGCGCCTGCTGCAATTAATGCATTTGTTAAAAAGCATGAGGGATTTCACGTGAACAGGCATTTCACGACTACTGGCCTGAAAAAAAAAAAAAACTTGGAATAATGAATCCAAAAAGTTAATTTTTATTACAGTTATTAATAAAAAAGTATTATTATTAAAGTTATATATCTCTATATATATATATAATTATATAATAATTATATATATATATATATATACGTTATCTGATATATATAACCACACACACACCATCTATAGATTTTTTTATATTTTATCATTATTTGTGTTTTGTTGTGTCGCAAAATTATTATAATGACTATTTGTTAAATATATTATTTTTTAATTATTTAAAAAATATATCTATTTTTTCAAATTAAGTATTTAAAATAAACAAAATTTATATGAAAACTTTATAAATAAGAAAAATAATGATATAAAGTTCAATAGTTATAGGTTCCACAAAAGAAATAAAGTCATACAGGTGTGAAATTACATGAGGGTGAGTAAATAACGAGAAAATTTTCATTTTTGCTTGATCTGTGCCTTTAACACCCATTTAAAACCCATTAACTTTACCATTATTAGGCAATTGTACAGTGGTAGGTAAAGCATTCATGCCACTTCGGCGCGGCAATAAATGGCTGTATGCCAATCAGAGCCAACTTCTGACTTTCATATATATATATATATAATTTTATAGATATATATTTAGGGGTAATTTCTCAGCCAAATTGATGTGTGCTTAATTGATTAATTAATGCCACATCATGTATAATAGATGCACATTAGACATAGATATAGACATTATATGTATATAAATGTTTAAAAATGTATATTATTCATAATATTTATAATTACATTTTTTCGTTTCTTAAAAGACAAAAAACTTCTATCAATAATAATAAATGAAAAATGATATATATAAACATAAATGATAAAGATAAAAGTATATAAGATTAAGTATTACGTAAGTATTAAGTCAATCTTGGATATTTTGGTTTCATGAATTCGAGTATTATACCGATATCGTTGGAGGAGGGCGGTTTGGTCTTCATGGATGGGGTATCTTCCTTACGATCAGAGAAGGAGTAGATCATCTTTCCTGATCTCATGAGAGGAAGGAGCGAAAGACACAGCCGTAATCCAAAAAAAAAAAAAAAAAAAGAAAAATTCCCTATTTTTGCCTTTAGTAGTAGAAAGTACTGTTTAATAGATCTAACAGAAGCTATAAAGACCAACTTAACGGAGCACTCACTCGTCCGACAGCAGGTCCTTCATCAGCTTGTTCTTGTCCCGGAAGCAGCCCAGTGAGTGCATGCTCTCCAGGACGTCCGGGTCGATGTCGTCGGCTGACGGGACGCTGCGGATCGCCACCTTCCTGGGCACCGGCTGCTCCGGCTCCGGCTCGTTCTTCCCTCCTCTGAGGAGAGCAGAAGCAGTCAGTGCCACTGACACACCACACATCCAACAACAACACAAGCTCCATCACACAAAACACACAGAGGAACTGTGGTCCTTACTAATCATTTCCAGTGCTAGAGAAAACATGGACTGACTAGACGTGACCTTATCACTAATTAAATGGACTGTCATTTCTTAACTTTTGCTCTCATCAATATAAATATGCTGCCTATTTGACATGTGGGTTGATATTGCAGAACGGGGCAAAACTTGTTACTTTACTTTGCTTACTTTCTTACGTCCCACTGCAACAAGTATGCCAAAAATGAAGCTTTTTCTTGTAAATTATAGTGGTAAATTAATCATTTTACTTCTGTAGTGCAACATATTTCTGTGTGAATGCTGGATATTGGCTATTAGATCATATGAATTGATGTTAATATGAATAATTAACATATAATAAGTATAGTGGGTGTTTATTAAATTACATAAACTGAATATTTTTATATTTTCCAAAACATTAACACGTTTTTTTGTTTGTTTTATTTCTCCCACACTAACCCCTTCCACCAAAATAAATCATTTAAATATACAGAAAGATAAATAAATGAACAAATGCACGCATAAATAACTGGCTGGCATTTAGTTATGTAAAAATAAGGTAAAAGTATAAAGAATAAAGCTCGTTTGTTCAGTAGCCTAAATCAATGCTTATGTATTGGGCTATTGGATAATATTAATATTAGTACGAAGATAATTAACATAGAACACTATATATATACTGTGCATAATTATTCATAAATTAATTCATTACTTAAAAAAAAAAATCGTGGAAACCTTGACTTATAATCAACAGGAAACAGCAAATGACTAATAATAGTACTTAATTTTACATCCTTGCTAAATAAAAGTATTAAATTCTATAATCCCACCTCCCACCCACATATATATATTATATAATGACAGATAAATGCTGATCTTTGGATCTTTTTATTCATTAAAGAATCCTGAAAAAATTTACTCAAGTTTTTTGAATATTGATAATAATACTTACAAATATTTCTTGAGCAGTAAATCAGAATATTAGAATAATCTCTGAAAGATCATGTGACACTGAAAACCAGAGTAATTATGCTGAAAATTCAGCATGACAAAGATGAAATTTTGAATGCAGGAGTGGGGAACAAAAGAGCATTATAAAAATCTTTCTGCCAGAAACTTTGACTGTCGGGACACTGTAAAATGTCTTGCTGCAATTAGTTATAACAACTTAACATTTGTTTAGATAACTTAAATATCCAACTTAACTAAACTTGTAATTTCACGTCAAGCACAAACACATTATTATTTGCTCTAATGCTAAAAAAGTTGAATTTGTTAGAAGTAATCGCAACAATCATTTTGTACAGCGTAAGTAAATGTATGTAACACCAAATACACATTCACTAATGAACATCAATATAAAACGAGTTAATATTATCCAATAGCCCGTGTGTCCTCTGTGATATCGGTGAAAGTGAACGTCATTTCAAAGGCGTTTTAATGAACGATTACAAAAACAAGCAATTTTGTCATTAGAATAACGTGTGCTAATGAATTGTGCACATACATCCCGCAGCATAATCTACATACGGACGTGTCAGATCACAATTAATAAAGCAACACAAGCATGTGTTTCATTCTCAGCTTCGCAATCCTAACAACCACAGCCAGTTCTGACCCTAAATCCATGACAAGCTTCCCTCCAAATATTTGCTGTCGCCATCTGTTAGAAAAGACGGTGGAGCAGCGAAAAACATAAGTATTCTGCTTAAACGCAGGCGGCGTGTCTTTGACCCCAGAGAGGGACGACCTTCGCCTGCTGTCTCTGTCTCTCTGGAGGAAGCCAGAGGAAAAGTGTCCTTGCTGCTGACATGTGAGGTCTGTGCCGTTTATCACGCCGCGTCTCTGAGACAGATACACTTTCAATCCCGTCTATCCAGCCCTAACGCCCAGCCCGCTGTTTCTGTGTCACAACGGTTGTTTCCTGTCCCCAGAATCATGGGAGTTCAGTACTTACATGTACCAGGTGTGCTTCTGGATCAGCTCTAACTGTAAGAGAAACACACAGAGCGAGACGGTTAGAGCCACTGCAGAAAAACAGCAGCCATCAGTGAAGCACTTTAGAGAACAGGTCTAAAATTCAATCACTCGAAAGTACTCGCAAATCTAAATCAAGTCAATCTGAAACTACTATTAAGATAAAAACAACATGGAAAATGGTGGGTGTGTGTGTGTGGTGTTATTAATTGTAAATGGTTCTGTGCAATACTATTTTTTTAACATTTTACATTGTCATTTTAACACATTAATATGGTGCAGTTAATAATGAAGAGGGGGAAAAAAATGCAACATTGCCCCTGGCCTTTATGTAAAATTCGTAATAAGGGATATTCCATATGTGTTTTTATATGAATATTATAATTTTAATATGATCAAATAATTAGGGCTGCCAATTTAAAATGGTAATTTAGTGTTACTAATTATAAGAAAAAAATGCATACTCATGACCCCTGTTTTTAGTTTCAATTCAATATCAGATATTATAGTTCTTACTTATATTTTTGATTGCCGTTCTTATTAATTTGAGATAGTTTTGTTTTCATTTTCATTTTAGTTGGTTTTTGTCATTTTATTCTGTGATTTTTGCCATTTTTTGGAAAATTTTCTTTATTTTTAATGTTTAGTTCATTAATTAATTTTACATAGTATTTTTTTCTTTCAGTTTTACTTTCAGTCATTTTATTATACATCAAGTTAAACTACATGTAAGTGAGGAACGTTGCCTGAAATAAAGTAAAATAAATAATAAAAATAAAATACGTTGAAATAAAATACGTTTTGGTACATATAATTTTATTTTAGTTAACGTTTCATTTCTTTCAAGTAATGGATATTCAAAATCTATTTTCATTTTAATTATATTTTTGAATTGGTATTCATTTCAAACATTATCGTTGTGCAGTTAGTGATTAAAAATGTACGATTCCCCCAGCCTGTGCAATACATATATTTCATAATAAGGAATATATTCGATTTTTTGTTTGTGGCTTGTTTTTGTTTTTAATATTATCACATTAGGACTGTCAATTTAAACATTAATTTAGTGTGATTTATGACTGGCTGGATCTGGAGTTTGTGAGTTTCACTAAATGAAATCTCTGAAAGACTTTCACATTTACACAGCACATAAAAACAAAACACACGAGGTTGTTCGCTTTACATATCAGCCAGACAGTCTCTTCCTCTCTAACAGCTTTTGACTAAAATAAGTTGGAAAGACCAGCATCCTTTAAAGACTTCAGTGCAGTAGCCCACTGTGAACTCTAGTGTTGTAGGCTTGGTAAAAGAGCCGCCAAGAGCAACCCTTCTGAAAAATGACAAATGGGACGGGCCACGGTCTCGTGACCTTCGTGGAAACGTGTAAGTGAAGGCCACGAGACCGCAAGTTCACATCCAGCACCCAAAGTCTGGCTCCAGAAGATGAATACCAGAGCGAGTCCAGCTGAGCGGTAATGGAGACGTTTCGTCTGAGAGCAGATACATCAGCGTCTGATGACTAATGACCGGCTGTGTAGAGATGAGGGAGCAGAGATCCAATTATTATTTGCATATCTGTGCTGGAGTAGGACGTAACTGCTGTCTACTGTTTTCCTCAATCATCTGTTTCTATGATATGTATTTCACATATGCTAACGCCTCACACACAGGCAAACACATACGTTCGCTAGCATGTGGCAAAACCCTCGACATGAAAAAAAAATAAATAAAATTCCAATCAACAAGTATAATTACCCAGGAAAATGAACAGATGCTATTTAAAAACGTTGATGGTTCACTCACAAAACACAAAGAAGTGTTTTACGCAAACAAATTTGTGTAAAAACATGCATGTGTCCATTTTGCTTTGAACTGAATGTGATTTATATGTAAAAATGTGTTTTTTTTACCAATGATTTGCACCATGTTTTATGAACGAGGCCCAAAGTTTCAAAGACACTAGGTGTTTATTTACAAACTTTGGCCAGAGCAGTGTATTTATTGGTCAATGAACCAAAAGTAATACTAAAACTGTTAAAATTGTTTTCAGTAATTGAAATACATATTTTTTAAAGCATTTCCAAAATGCAACAGAACAATAGAAATTTGTGA
Source organism: Sinocyclocheilus anophthalmus (assembly GCA_018155175.1). Taxonomy (NCBI): domain Eukaryota; kingdom Metazoa; phylum Chordata; class Actinopteri; order Cypriniformes; family Cyprinidae; genus Sinocyclocheilus; species Sinocyclocheilus anophthalmus. The sequence goes on along the minus strand of JADLZN010002515.1, from coordinate 93,975 downwards.
GAATAAATAAAAAAAATATATGCAAATTGTGTATATATATATATATATATAAAATTATAACCTATCATTTTTATTCACAAATAATGAGAATTAGATTTTTTTCTATACATATTGACAAAATTGACACCTAAAAAATAAAAATATCATGCTGTTTTAGATAGTAGAGATAGATAGATAGATGGATGGTGAGGAGGTAGGGAGCCGGCCGACAGACAGACCAGACAGACAGCCAGACAGAACAGACAGAGACGACAGACAGACAGGACAGGACAGGGACAGACAGAAGACAGACAGACAGATAGATAGATAGATAGACGATCGATAGTCGATAGATATATAGCAGATGATAGATGATGGAGACAGCAGATGGATAGAATGGATAGATGGATAGTAGATAGAGAGATAGAAGATAGATAGATAGATAGATAGATAGATAGATAGATAGATGGATGGATGATAGACAGACGGATAGATAGATAGACAGACAGATAGATAGATACTAGATAGATAGATAGATAGATAGTAGCTTAGTAGAAGATAGTATAGATGGTGGATGACAGGCAGATAGATAGATGATAGATGGTAGATGATAGATAGATAGATAGAAGATAGATAGATAGATAGATAGATAGATAGATAGATAGATAGATAGAAAAAAATGATAGATAGATAGATAGATAGATAGATAGATAGAATAGATAGATAGAAGATAGATAGATCGATAGATAGATAGCTAGATAGATAGATGGATGAATAAAGATCAGACGGATAAATGGATAAATGGATAGATGGATAGATAGATAGATAGCTAGATAGATAGATAGATTTAGATAGATGGTAGATAGATAGCTAGATAGAATAGAACACACAGACAAAAGGACAGACCACAGAGAGCACTAGATAGATAGATAGTAGATAGAAGATAGATAGATAGATAGATAGATAGATAGATAGATAGAAGATAGATAGAAAGATAGATAGATAAAAAGATAGATAGAAAGATAGACAGACAGAAAGAAAGACAGACAGACAGATAGATAGAGACACACAGACAGATAGATAGATAGATAGATAATTGATAGATAGATGAGATAGATAGATAGGATAGATAGATAGATGATAGATAGAGAGATAGATAGATAGATAGATGGATGGATGATAGACAGACAGACAGACAGATAGACATATAGGATAGATAGAAGATAGATAGATAGATAGAAAGAAAAATAGATAGATAGATAGAAAGACAGACACAGACAGACCGACAGAAAAAGATAGTAGATTGATAGATAGATAGGTAGAGAGATAGACGATAGATCGAAGATAGATGATAGATAGATAGATAGAAAAACAGAACAATAGATAGATAGATAGATAGACAGACAGACAGGATAGATAGATAGATAGATAGATAGATAGATAGATAGGATAGATAGAGAGATAGATAGCTAGATGATAGATAGATAGATAGATGGATGAAAGACAGAAAGACGGACGGATGGATGGATAGATAGATAGATAGGATAGATAGATAGATAGATAGATGATAGATAGATAGATGATAGATAGATGAAAGATAGATAGATAGACAGACAGAAAGAAAGAAAGATAGATAGATAGATAGAAGATAGATAGATAGAAGACAGATAGATAGAAGATAGATAGAAGACAGACAGATAGAAGACAGACAGATAGATAGATAGATAGATAGATAGATAGATGATTAGATAGATAGATAGATAGTAGATAGAAAACACCAGCCAGACAGACAGACAGACAGACAGACAGGACAGGACAGCAGATAGATAGATAGATAGATAGATAGATAGATAGATGCTAGATAGATAGACAACAGACCGGGACAGACAGGACAGACAGACAGACAGATAGACAGAAGATAGATAGGAGAGATAGATAGATAGATAGGGGAAAATTTTTTTTAGATAGCTAGATAGGTAGATGTAGATAGATAGATAGACAGATAGACATATAGATAGATAGATAGATAGATAGCTAGATAGAGAGATAGATAGATAGATAGATCGATAGATAGGGATAGATAGATAGATACACAGGACAGACAGGACAGACAGACAGAAAGACAGGACGTAGATAGATAGATAGAAGATAGATGAAGACCGACAGATAGATAGATGATTAGATAGATAGATAGATAGTAGTAGGATAGATAGATGATAATAGGATAGATAGATAGATAGATAGAACAACAAAAGAACGACAGACAGACAACGACAGACAGACAGACGACAGATAGTAGATAGATAGATAGATAGATAGATAGTAGATAGATAGATAGATAGACAGACAAACACAGATAGATACAGTAGACAGACAGATAGACAGATAGATAAATAGAAAGATAGATAGATAAGATAGATAGATAGTAGATTAGCAACAACAATCAGACAGGACCAGACAGACAGACAGACAGGACAGATAGTAGATAGATAGATAGTGATAGACCGACAGATAGATAGATAGTAGATAGTAGATAGATAGATAGATAGATAGATGAGATAGATAGAGAGTAGACAGATAGATAGATAGATAGATAGATAGGATAATAGATAATGATAGATAGATAGATAGATAGATAGATAGAACAACAGACAGACAGACAGACAGACAGACAGAATACAGATACAGATAGCTAGATAGATAGAGATAGAATAGATAGAAGATAGATAGATAGATCGCTGATAGATAGATAGATAGTGCTTAGATAGATAGCTAGATAGATAGACAGAGAGACATATAGATAGATAGATAGATAGATAGTTAGATAGATGATGGATAGATAGATAGTTAGATAGATGATGGATAGATAGATAGTTGATAGATGATAGATAGATAGATAGAAGATAGATAGATAGATAGATAGATAGATAGATTGATATAGACGAAAAATCTGACCTAAATTTGTTACTGCTTTGGGTTCAACTGTGTTCTATAGTATTTCAGAAAATATTCTGTCCCTTGTCTTGCACGTCAAAACGTGAATCACCGCCTGAGAAACTGACAGATATCAGTTCCAGAAGGACTCTGATTTGATCATTTATTCAAGTCAAAAGCAGCTTTTTATTGTTTAGTATCTGCGTCCTCTGTGAGGAGAGAAAGGTCACAGTGATAGCATGGACATGCTGAGCTGATCTCCAAACACACAAACACACTACCTTTGAACTGTCAGACTAGCTTTACTATCTGCACATCAAACTCCTCTTTCTCTTTATCACCGAGTCACAGTATCAAGATTCCCCACTGAATCCAAAACAAGAGAGTCAGAAAACGCCAGAGAAACACATTTTCAAGATAAAATCCTACCTTTCTCTGACTGCTAAATACTAACATCTTATTTAGCATCTCATCACATTAATCATACATGAAAAACATGTAGAAGACATCTGCAACCAAAGGAACAAGATCCAAAGCATGTTGTCCGACTTGTTTTTGTCTAAAGCCCAAAATATACTTTGGTTTTTATGCGCAAGTGAGGCTCCGTGTACTTTACACCGAGTTTTGTTACCCACATTCTTTGTACACGCATGTCGCACATGTGCACTGAATTTGTTTTGCACTAATAAGTTGTTCCTCAAGGTGGCAGCACTTTTTTGGTCAGTTGCAAACTGCAACGTGGACCAGACTTTATGCTGACAGTACAAATACTTTTACTGTTCCAGTTGGTGATTACTAGGATTAAAATGAAATTAAATCAATCATTTATATGTATAAAACTGATATTATATAACTAACCCCATGAAATAGAGATGGGAAGATTCCCCGATTCGCTCGGTGCATCGGCATAAAAAGTTAACGATGCGATGCATCCATTTAAAAAGTGTGCATCGGCTACAAGTTGTCATTTATATTGCAATGCATCGTTTCTAATATATTTGCATCTGTAAAAACTGATTTATTTATATATAAAGTGGATGTACTATACTTTTATTGTTTAGAAAGTGACCAATAATATGTGACCAATATTTTATATGTAGATTGACTTCTCCTCTCTAAACTGTTTCTCAAGTGCGTTCTCTCTTACCGTTAACCGATTGCCGGCGTCGACCTCGATCATTCCTCGCAGAAGGTTCTGGCAGTCCGGTGGGATAAAATGGGGCATGTGAAAGACACCCAGCTTGACTTTTTCTAACAAGTTTCTTAAATTATCATCGTCAAACGGCAGAGCCCCCTAAACGAAAGACACAGACAACAAAAAGAAAATGCATCAGTCTGAGGAGAAATTCTGAGTAAATAAGGCTGGAGAAGAAGAACAAATTAGAAGAAAAGTGCTCAGAGGATTGACCCATAAATGCAAAGTTTTCATTAATTAACTCTTATGTAAGGGGTCTGTCGGTACTGCTGACATGCTACAGCTGAGGGTGATGAGGTTTCATTTTCATTTCTGATGAAAAACAAAACAGAGTAATAACAAAAAACAAAAGAGACAGAACGAGAGCATAAATGCACTCCAATCATTTTGGATCTGAGAGGATTTTGTGCATTCAGCATCGAGTCTGTCAGAAGTCAATTTTATTTTTGGTTTAGGTTCTGTCTGCCTTTCCACAGCAGGTCCATGTATATTTCATAAAGGGACAACGAATGAACGCAGCCGAGAAGAGAGGAGAGGAGGAGAGGAGAAGAGAGGAGAGGAGAAGAGAAGAGAGGAGAAGAGAAGAGAAGAGAAGAGAAGAGAAGACAAACGACACATTGAGATATGAAGACACTGAGAGATGAGACAAAAAGAAATGCAATGAGATGAGGCCAAAAAAAAACAGAAGAGACAAAATGAGATGAGATGAAAGAAGACAAGCCAAAATAAATGTAATGAGACAAAATAAGAGACAAAAATGAGACGAGACAAGGAAAAAATTAGAAAATGAGAAGCAATGAGATGAGAGAGGAAAATAGAAGAGATGAAACAATATGGAACAAGACCAAACAGACGACAAAACGAGATGTAATGAGATGAGGCAAAATAAGAGCCAACAATGAGATGAGTTAAGGTGACACAAAACGAGATAGAATTAGATGAGACTAGAGAGGAAAACAGAAGAGACAAGACAATATGACACAAGACCAAATGAGACAAGACACAATAGGTAAAATAAAAGTAGAGAATAGACAAAAATTAGACGAGGTGACATTACAATAAATTAGACTAGATTAGATGAGACAATACGAAAAAAGTGCAGAGACAAAATGAGACAAGATGAGATGCAATATGATGAGACAAAACGAATGAAGAGAATAGACAAACTGAGATAAGGAGAGGTGACACGAGATGAGGCAAAAATTTAATGAGAGAGGAAAACAGAAGAGACAAAACAATATGACACAAGATTAAACAAAAGAAGACTAAATTTAAAAAAAGAGACAAAATGAGACAGGAAGAAACAAGGTGACAAGAGTTGAGATAAAATTAAATGCAGATGAGATGAAACAGAAACTAAAAGAAAAAAATATTTGAAATGAGAAAAAATGAAAAAAGAGCAGAGACAAAATAAGACAAGATGAGGTGAAATAAGAAAAGACAAAAAGAGCTGAGACAAAATCAAAGAAGAGAATAGATAAAAATGAGACAAGGTAAGGTGACATGAGATGAGACAAAATGAGATTAGATGAGAGAAGAAAACGGAAGAAAAGAGACAAAACAACATGGGACAAGATCAAAATGAAATGGAATAAGACGTGACAAAATGAAAGAAGACAATAGAAAATGCAAGCTGACGTGTGAAGATATGAGATGAAAGAGGAAAACAGAAGAGACAAAACAATATGCCCTCCCTCACCCCACCCCCGACGAGACCAAACGAAATGAGACCAAATGAAATAAAATGAGACAGTGAAAAAAGCACAAAAATGAGACGAGACGAGGTGATGTGAGATGCAATGAGATGAGAAAAGAAAACAGAAGAGACAAAACAATGAACGAGACCAAACAAAACAAGACATATTGAGATGCAATATGATGAGACAAAATAAGAGACAAAATGAGACGAGATAAGGAGACGTGAGATGAGAGAAAATGAGATGGAATGAGATTAAATGAAATTAGAGAGGACAACAGAAGAGACAAGACAATATGACACAAGACCCAATAGGCAAAATAAAAGTAGAGACAAGGTGACATGAGATGAAATGAGATGAGAACATAAGAGACGAAACCATATGGCAAGACCAAGAACAAGACGAGATTACATGATCCCTACAAAACTAATTGAGATGAAATAAGACGAGACAAAAAGACAAAAGAGGAGATAAGAGAAGAGACAAGATGAGGTGATGCAAGAAAAGAAAAGCAATGTTGAGCTGTTCCTGAGTGGTTGTTTGAATGCAATGTGCAGCTCTAGTCTGTTCTGAAGTCACAGAAGCTCTCTGAATGATCTCTGAAGAAATGACTCGGTCATCATCGTTTCTAGAACGTCAAAAACAATCCAGCTCGGCTTTAAAATGCAGGCCAGTGGCTCTGTGTGGAGAGATAAACCTCTCAGACTCAAGGTTCTCAATTTTACTCTCAAAATTGAACAAGAGCATTTCAAATGAGCTGGAACTCTCGGGGATACTGCTGCGGTTCAGACGCGCAGGTAAAACATTTCGAATAAAATCAGCTAATAATGCAGTGCAGAGGTGTGTCCCATACTTGCTCCAAATTGTATCGTCTTTGGGACTTAGAAACATCAATTCCCAGCCTTCAATTCAAATATGCGTGTTCATTTCCACAAAATACCATTTCTGATGAAAAAGGATGGCTGATAACATTCTGAAAACTTGAGTTTAACTTTAATATCCATCACACTGTCAAAACAAGCAACATAATACAATGTGTTTGAATGTTGTTTGTGTCTTTCTACACACTTAAGCCAACTGATGAGAGGAAGATATTTGCCATAATCAAGAATTGTTCACACAAAAATGAAAATTCTGTCAAACCTCCATGACTTTCCTTTACCAAAAGGAGATATTTGGTTGTCATGTTCATGCTGCTCTTTTCCAAACACTAAAACACTTTTATTAGAGATATCTATATATATATATATATATATATTATATAGATAGTTTAATGTTTCTCAGAAATAATGTAGTCATATGAGTTTTAGAAATCAAGAAGGGAGTAATTGTGGCCAGAAATGTTATATTGGGTAACTATTCCTGTATGACGGTAAAGTCTGGAGTGAATCACCCAAAGAGTCAACAGAATGGGAACCCAAAGCTCCAAACGTCCTGCTTTTCTTCCGCATAATTCTCTCCCTAAACTGAGACAAGAAAAATCAAATGCAATTCTTTCGATCCAGTAGCGTCACACATTCAGGTTGCTCTTTTTTTTACTTCCAAAGCAGGAAAGTCTGACAGTACCCATGAACACTCACCGGATGATTCAGGACACGCGGAAGGAGGAGATTGTGGAAAAGACAACATCAGCTTGAGTTACCCACAGTACCACTGCTATTCATCTCTCAATAGGTTTGTCTTATTTTAATTATTTCATGTGTAACCCCCCATCCAGGTTTTTATCTTCATTAAACAGCCGTTTGCTGCCAAGTACAGTTAAAATGTTTAAAGAAAGACTCTTTCAGTAAAGTGCAATGTTTACAATAAAATTAAATATTATAATTGTTTCCCTCACAAAAGGTCTCAATATTAGTGATTTTTTAATTTATAAATAAATCATATAAAATAAAATTTTATAAAACATTTACATTTAATTACATGTAATCAATATTTATCATGTGAGAATACTTTTTATTTATTTTATTTCTTTGCAGCACTGTAACAACACATTACCATATAATTGTAATAAAATATTTTTAAAAAGCATCTCGGGAACTCATATTTTGAACAGATTCGCTGAAACTAACTATTTAAAAGTACTGATCTGCAGTACAAAAATACAGGGGGGACCGTACATAAAATGGCTGTAATTCCTAAGCATTTTATCTTATATTTTTGTTCAACCTCTTGAATTAAAGCTTAAAATCTGCACTTCAATTTCATCTTGTTTGCTTTATTTTAATTCTATTCTGGTGGCATACAGAGCCACCCGAAATTATGTAAATTGTGTCATTGTACAAATATATATGGACCTAACTACAGACAGACAGACAGATAGACAGACAGACAGATAGACAGATAGATAGAACAACAGACAGACAGACAGACAGACAGACAGACAGACAGATAGATAGATAGATAGATAGATAGATAGATAGATAGATAGATAGATAGAGAGATAGATAGATAGATAGATAGATAGAACAAAAAAGACAGACAGACATGACAGACAGACAGACAGACAGGAAAAACCCAGGGACAGAAAAAAAAGACAGATAGACAGATAGCTAGATAGATAGATAGATAGATAGAATGATAGAACAACAGACAGACAGACAGACAGACAGACAGCAGACAGACAGACAACAGACAGACAGACAGACAGAAAGAAAGATAGATAAATAGATAGATAGATAGATAATAGATAGATAGATAGATAGAACAACAGACAGAACGACAGATAGAACGATAGAACGAACGATAGATAGAACGACAGACAGAACGATAGATAGATAGATAGATAGATAGATAGGATAGATAGATAGATAGATAGATAGATGCTAGATAGATAGATAGATAGATAGAAACAACAGACAGAAAGATAGATAGCTAGATGATAGATAGATAGATAGATAGATAGATAGAGAGATAGTAGATAGATAGATAGTAGCTAGATAGATCAACAGACCAGACAGACAGACAGACAGACGATAGATAGATAGATAGATTAGACTAGATAGATAGAAGATAGAGAGATAGATAGATAGATGATAGAAGATAGATGCTAGACAGACAGACAGACAGGAAGACAGAAAGTAGACCAGATCGATAGATAGATAGATAGATAGATAGATAGATAGATCGATAGATAGATAGATAGATAGAAAGACAGACATTCCAGGATTAAAAAAAAGATATACACAATATATTTCAACAATTTATAAAACAATATCATAAACAGAGAGTTTTATAAATTGTTGAAAACATACTATACTGTATATGAAATCAAATAAAAAATTACATTAAAACATCACAGCTGTGGTGCTCATTGGGATGACGGTGGTTCGAGTCTGACCTGCAACATCTCCTAGACTCTTTTGAATAATATTAGTCACTATACTATTTCTGTCAAATGCACATATAAAACCATAGAAGACAAGCTGTAATTCCCCAAAGTAAACGTGCTCTGAATTTCAGTAGACGTTTCCCATCTGCACTGATCCGTGACGTGCAATACTGTTTGCTCAGAATGATTAATACCAAGATCTGGTCGGAGGGACAAAGATACACTAAAGACGACGATAACATCTTCCCAGAGTAATTAGGGTCACAAAATGTTGACGGTACTTCCTGTTTCACCAGCTGACATCCTGTCTCCATGAATCTTTCTTGACAAATCCTCTTCTACAACAGTGTTGTGCATCTGCGCATAACGCTCTTCCCATCGACGCAAGTGTGAACGTGTTTTTTCAGAGATAAACAGGCACGTTCAGAGTTAATCACATTATTTGGAGAGTTTCTCAGTGAGCTGTCAGCATCTCCCATGATCCCTGGAATACCTTCACAAGTGTGCGGCTATGCAAATATGAATATCTTGTTAGCGAGAGCTTTGGCTTATCATCTAATGTATTCAACTTGAAGAACTCCAGCTGCATACAGAAACACTAGAAACGTCAAGAGAAAAGAGAACGACGAGAGATGATGTGGAGACGTAGGAGGAAGACCTTCATGTAAGGAAGCTTGTTTCTGCCATAGAATAAAAATAAATAAATAAAACAGTTAATTGCGAGTTTATATCTCACAACCCCCAATCATGGAAGAAATAATAAAAACTGTTTTTTTCATTCAAACTTTTTCTTGTGATTGCGAGCTTGTATCTCAATTTTTTTAAATAATTTCTCAGAATTGTTATCTCAGAATTCGTATCTTGTAATTCTGTTTTTGTTGTTGTTGTTTCCGCCATGGAATTAAAAATAAAAACGGTAATTGCATTGTTTTTCTCTCACAATTTTTTATTGTTTAATTTAAATTAGATTTTTAATAAATTCTCTCTGCATATTGCAATTCTGTTTTTAGTGTCCGCCACAGAAATAAAAATAAAAACGGTAACTGCAACTTTCTTATCTAGTAATTCTGTTTTATCCCAAAATTTGGACATTTTTTCCTCACAATTGTGAATTCATACCTCACAATTTGGACTTCTCTTTTTAAAATTGCTTCTTACCTCATAATTTGGAATTTTTTTTCCTCGCAAATTCTTCCCACAAATTATATATCACAATTCTAACTTTTTTTCTCAGAAAAGTTTACATCTCACAATTACAAGTTATAAACTTATACTTGTAAGTTTACATCTTATAATCTTGATTTTTTTTTTCTCTGAATTCAGAGGTTACAGGACATTTCATAATTCTATTATTTTGTTTGCACCACAGAATAAAAACAAAAAAGGCAATTGCAACTTTAAATCTAACAATTCTAACTTTTTTAACGTTTTTTTATTGTTTATTGTTGAAAACAAAATAATAGAATTGAGGGATGCAATCTCAGAATTCAGAGAAAAAAAGTTCAAATCGGAAGTTAATGTCGAAATTTCGAGTGTGTGATCCGAATTGTGAGAATTTGAGAAAAATGTCCGAATTTTGATTTAAAAAATAATAAAGATATAAAATTGAATTGTGAGATAAAAGGTTGCAATTACTTTATTTATTTTTTTATCCCATGGCAGAAATAATTTTGAGTTTGCAGAAAGGCACTATATAAAATAAACAAATTATTATTATTATTCTAAGCTTTCATATTTATGGACAACTCTGAGAGAAAAAGTAGAATGGTGTAATAATTCTATCTCAGATAGAGTTGCCAAAGCACATGGCATCTTCCAGAATACTCTACAAATATGCATCACAAAAGTGTTTTTCATAATTCATAAGTCGGTTCTCGGACTGGTGAATTTATTGATTCTAACATGCATCTGCCATTATGCGTTTTATAATAAAACATTGCTGAATCTGTTCAGTGAACGTCAAACTCTCAAAAGACTCAAACTCAAAAATCATTGCCCTCAACACATTAGCCTCGACGGGACTTTTGCTTATTACGACTCTGAAGCGCAACGCTCGCAGCATTTCAGTGTTTTCCTCCGCAGCAGGTGCGTTAAATCGAAGGGATCAAAACGAATCGGATGTTTTCATTGTTTATGTTGATGAGGAAGGCAAGTTAGAGATAAAAATACAGCCATTAAGGGATGAGTTTATGGAGGACCCCTGCAGAGCGTGGTGCCAGATCATTTATCTACTCCAAGCTGTTTGCTAAAGCTCATTTCCTCGCTCATTTCTGCAAAACTCGCCAACCAATGACAGGCAGATATGAGATGACTCATTACTGATGTGGGTGTGTGAACTATCAGACATATGGGTTCAAACGTCTCTTTTTGGTACGATGTACAATGATCATTAAGCCAAAACAGTGCGTGGTAATAGGGACATGACAATAAACACCATAAACTCCAGCAGAAGGCCTCCATGAAGCTCTGAATCAATAAAGCCTGTATTATTTCGAGAGTGTAGGTCAGACTCCGAGCCAAAGTGGGGCTGTTTCAGGTTTTGTCGTTACACAGTCACTCTGTCAAACCCTGAGTGTATCTACATGACCATTTGCATAAAAAGGTGTTCATTTATTAATTTTATATAAATTAAATACAATGAATGGAAGATACATTTTTTTTTTAAGAATCAGTGATGTAATAATATCAAATCAGAATATCACATATTTTTAAATGAATGAACAAATTAATACATTTATAAAAAATTAATTGTTTTTTTTTCAGAATTTTGGTATTGGAATTTAAATTAATGGAAGAATGAATGAATAAACTTTCTAAATTAATTAATTATTAAACAAATAAAATGAACAACCTTTTTTAAAATATGAATGAATGAATGAATGTTTTAAAAGAATGAATTTTAAAAATGAATAAAACATTTTTAAATGAATGAATGGACAAATTAATTAATAAATAAATGGATAAAAAAAGCTTTATGAGTTTTTAATTGCATGGATGAATTAAGAAATGAATGAACAAATGAACGAATGAATGAACGAACGAACAAACGAACAAACACGAACGAATGAATGAACGAACGAACTAACGAACGAATGAACGAATGAACGAATGAACGAACAAAACGAACGAACAAATGATTCGAGCGAATGAATGACGAAACTAATGAACACTGATCGAATGACTGAATGAACGAAAAACAAAAGGAACGAATGAATGAATTGAACGACCTAATAAACAAATGAATGAATGAATGAACGAACAAACGAACAAACAAACGAACGAATGAACAAACTAATGAACAAATGAATGAATGAACGAACAAATAAACGAATGAACAAAACAAACAAACGGAATCAAGAATGAAAGAAGAAATGAATAATGAATGAATGAATGAACGAACAAACGAACAAACAAAACGAACAAATGAATGAACAAACTAATGAATGAACAAACTAATGAATGAACAAACTAATGAACAAATGAATGAGGGTATGATCGAACGAAACGAAACGATGATGACCGACCGAAGAATGGAAATAATGAATAAATTGAATGAAGAACAAACTACGGAAAAAGAATGAATAAACGAACCGAACGAACGAACAAATGAACGAAAAGAAATAAAATGAAACAAAGAACGAAGAATGAAGGACTAAGAATAAAGAATGAACAATGACGAACGACAAACCAAAAACAAAACGAAGGACATGAACAAACTAATGAAAGACGAAAAACGAAGACGAAGACTGAACAAATAATGAACAAATTGAAGGAAGAAACGAACGAAGAACGAATGATATGAACTAAGATAAATGAATGATTGACGAACGAAACGATTGATGAATGAAGGACTAAGGAGAGAAATATTAACGAACGATCGAACGAATGATGAACAACTAAGGAACAAAGGAATGAACGAAAGCACGAACGATTTTTTTTTTTTTTTTGTTTTTTTTTTTGTTGTTCGAATACCGAACGAATGAATGGAACCTAATGATAAATGAACGAACGAAAACGATTTTTTTTTTTACTGTATTTTTTATTAGATGAAACGACCGAATGAATATGAACAAGAATAAAGAATAGAACGAACGAACGAAAAAAAAACAAACGATTATGAATGAAGGGCAAAACTAATGATTTAATGAATGAACGAACGAATGAATGAAGGAACTAATGAATAAATGAACGAACGAACGAACGAATGAACGATATTGAACAAAATGAACAATGATGAACGAATCGAAACGAACGAACGAATGAACGAACGAATGAATGAACTAATGAATAAATGAATGAACGAACGAACGAACAAACGAATGAATGAAGGAACTAATGAATAAATGAACGAACGAACGAACGAACAAACAAACAAACAAGAACGAAACTAATGAACAAATGAGATGAAGCAGAACATAACAACACGAAAGAAGGAACAAATGAATGAAGAATAAACGAACGAAACGACACAAACGATTACAAAAAAAAAAAGAACTAATGAATGAACAAATAAGGAACAAATGAATGAATGAAGCATGAATGAACGAACAAACAAATGAACGAATGAAGGAACTAATGAATAAATGAATGAATGAACAAACTAATGAACAAATGAATGAACAAATGAATGAATGAACGAACAAACGAACGAACAAACAAACAAACGAATGAATGAACAAACAAACAAATGAACGAACATGAAGAATTGACTGGGAATGACGACCACGAACAAACCAAAACAAACGAAGGGAAAAAAAACCAATGAATTTAACAAATGAATGAACAATAGAATTGAAAAAATTAATGAATGAATGAAATTGATCCGAGCCAAACGAACGAGAGGAAATGAACAGAATGAAGGAATGAATAAATAACGATCAACGACAAACGAACTAACAAAACAACAAGAGAACGACGAACGAATTAGATGAACGAATAATGAACAAATAATGAATATAAACGTAGAAAATACGGAACGAACAAACAAACGAATGAATGTATGAACGAACTAATGAACAAATGAATGAATGAAAGAATGAATGAACAAACACAACGAAGAATGAAACAAAACGAATGAACAAATGAATGAATGAATAACACGAACGAAAGAATAAGAAACAGCGAACCAAACAAACAAACAAACAAGCAAACAAACGAACTAATGAATGAACGAACTAATGAACAAATGAATGAATGAATGAATGAACCGAACAAACAAATGAACGAATTGAAGGAACTAAGAATAAATGAATGAATGGAATGAACGAAGAACAAACAAGACGAAACGAAGGAATGAACGAACTAATGAACAACGGAATGAATGAATGAAGATGAACGAACAAACAAACGAATGAATGTATGAACGAACTAATGAACAAAGGAAGGAATGAATGAATGAACGAACGAACGAAAGAACAAACAAACAAACGACATGAACGACATGGAATTAACAAACTGAATGACTGAACGAATGAATAAATGAATGAATGACTGAATGAATGAATGAATAAATGACGAATGAATGAAACAAATGAATGAAGGACTCAAAACTAGCGAACGAACAAACGAACAAACAAACAAACGAACGAACGAATTAATGAACGAACTAATGAACAAATGAATGAATAAACAAACGAACAAACAAACAAACAAACAAACGAACGAATGAATGAACGAACTAATGAAACAAACGAACAATGAATGAATGAATGAAGGAAGAATGAATGAATGAATGAAGAACAAACAAACAACGATATGAATGAACAAAAACTAAGGAACAAATGAATGAATGAACGGGAACGAAACGAACAAACAAACAAACGAACTAATGAATGAACGAACTAATGAACAAATTAATGAACGAACAAACGAACAAATGAATGAACGAACTAATGAACAAATTAATGAACGAACAAACGAACAAATGAATGAACGAACTAATGAACAAATTAATGAACGAACAAACGAACAAATGAATGAATGTACTTTACAGGAACTAATGATTGAGAAGAAAATGAATGATTTGAGTTTTAAAATGTGTGAATGAATAAACAAACTAATTAATTAATAAATGAATAAAAATAAAAAATGACATGAAACAAATTAATTTAATGAAGTCTGAATAAATAAATAAAAAGGTTTGCAATGAATAAAGAAACTATTAAAATTAACAAAAAATAAACTAATGAAAAAATATTTTAATGAATTCTGAACAATAAATACCAACGTTCAAATGGAATAATTAATATTAAATTAACAAACAAACAAACAAAATTAATGTACAAAGATTTTACAAATAATAAATGAATTCATGAAAATACATTAATGAATAAATAAAACAAGTAAATAAAACAAAATATTTTTAAAAGAGTGAAGGATTGAATAAAAAGAAGATTTTTTAATGAATGAATGAATGAAGTGAATAAATAATAAAATGAATGAACAAATGTTTTTAAATGAACAAATAAATAAAACTAACATTACACATAAATCACCCAAAAATATAATAAAAACAAATAAATGTTTTTTTTTAATAATGAATGTTTGAATAAACAATTATTAAATGAGCAAATACAAATAAAATAAAAAAATAAAATTAATTAATTCAAACATCAGGGTGCTTTTTTTGCATAAAAGTGAATACACGTATGCATTTATATCTGTGTAAGTATTAAGTAATCTGTGTGATACAGACATAAGAAACTGAATGTACAGTCAGCCAGACACTATTACAGAATAAACCCTTTAAATGAGGGTTGTGGGGTCACTGTAAAGCATCAAGGACACTGGGTTCAGAATCAGCCCAGATCTGCTTCGGAGCTGATGGGAGATTCACAGATTCATCCCGATAGGAGATGTTGAGTCACGCCGCTGCGAGGAGACTGACCCGCGCTGAGCGAACAGGTCGGTCAGCGGAGCACTCATTATATAACGTGAGGTGACTCTGCCTCGCTGATTTCCCTGCATTCAGCTTTAATCTATGGCCACGGCTGGCGGTAATCCTAAAGGTCAGGCGAACGAACACGGCAAAATTAATCCACTGACGAAAGACACGAGGCTTTGTGGCATATGTGGGGGGCGAAGGCAGTTATTGAAAGGAGAAATAATGATATTAAGAAAGAAATGAAGGGCAATAAATGAGTCGAGCTCGTATCTCTCCAGCCCAGGCCTCGATGAAACCAGAAGAAAAGACTAATCCCACTGATGATGTCAGAGGGGGCGGGTCATACAATTCAGCTCAAAGTTCATTGGCTGCTTCCACATGATTGACTTCCCATTAAAGTGCACCTCTTTTAAACTCAACTGGGAAATTGATGAATAAAAGCAACGCAAGAGTTAAAAATTGATGTAGAAGGACTAATGCATTTTTTATACTTTAAATTAAGACTTTTACAGCTTCTTATATAAACTACGACTTTTAAATTATATTTATTTTCAAATAAAGAGTGCTGTTAATTCTATCATTTTATGTAGTATGAGATATAGAAATTTTACGATCATTTTTTAATATTGTGAAGTACTTTTTATTTGCATATTGTCATTTTAATATACAAAAAATTACTATTTTGTTGTGGGTTTTGACATTATCATTAAAAAAATTCTATACATAATTTTCTATTCAGTATATATATATATATTGCCAGGCTGTTATTGAAAATAAGAACTTGTTCTTATTGACTTGCCTGGTTAAATAAAGGTTAAATGAAATATATATATACAGTGGGGAAAAAAAGTATTTAGTCAGCCACCAATTGTGCAAGTTCTCCCACTTAAAAAGATGAGAGAGGCCTGTAATTTTCATCATAGGTATACCTCAACTATGAGAGACAAAATGAGAAAAAACAATCCAGAAAATCCCATTGTAGGATTTGTAGAATTTATTGCAAATTATGGTGGAAAATAAGTATTTGGACAATAACAAAATTTCATCTCAATACTTTGTTATATACCCTTGTTGGCAATGACAGAGGTCAAACGATTTCTGTAAGTCTTCACAAGGTTTTCACACACTGTTGCTGGTATTTTGGCCATTCCTCCATGCAGATCTCCTCTAGAGCAGTAATGTTTTGGGGCTGTCGCTGGGCAACACGGATTTTCAACTCCCTCCAAAGATTTTCTATGGGGTTGAGATCTGGAGACTGGCTAGGCCACTCCAGGACCTTGAAATACTTCTTAAGAAGCCACTCCTTCGTTGCCCGGGCGGTGTGTTTGGGATCATTGTCATGCTGAAAGACCCAGCCACGTTTCATCTTCAATGCCCTTGCTGATGGAAGGAGGTTTTCACTCAAATCTCATTATACATGGCCCCATTCATTCTTTCGTTTACATGGATCAGTCGTTCTGGTCCCTTTGCAGAAAAACAGCCCAAAAGCATGATGTTTCCACCCCCATGCATCACAGTAGGTATGGTGTTGTGGATGCAACTCAGCATTCTTTCTTTTCCAAACACGACAAGTTGAGTTTTTAACCAAAAAGTTCTATTTTGGTTTCATCTGACATATGACATTCTCCCAATCCTCTTCTGGAATCATCCAAATGCTCTCTAGCAAACTTCAGACGGGCCTGGACATGTACTGGCTTAAGCAGGGGGACACGTCTGGCACTGCAGGATTTGAGTCCCTGGCGGCGCAGTGTGTTACTGATGGTAGCCCTTGTTACTTTGGTCCCAGCTCTCTGCAGGTCATTCACTAGGTTCCCCCTTGTGGTTCTGGGATTTTTGCTCACAGATCATTTTGACCCCACGGGGTGAGAACTTGCATGGAGCCCCAGATCGAGGGAAATTATCAGTGGTCCTGTATGTCTTCCATTTTCTAATAATTAATCCCACAGTTGATTTATTCACACCAAGCTGCTTACCTATTGCAGATTCAGTCTTCCCAGCATGGTGCAGGTCTACAATTTTGTTTCTGGTGTCCTTTGACAGCTCTTTGGTCTTGGCCATGGTGGAGTTTGGAGTGTGACTGTTTGAGGTTGTGGACATATGTCTTTTATACTGATAACGAGTTCAAAAAGATGCCATTAATACAGGTAACCAGTAGAGGACAGAGGAGCCTCTTAAAGAAGAAATTACAGGTCTGTGAGAGCCAGAAATCATGCTTGTTTGTAGGTGACCAAATACTTATTTTACGAGGAATTTACCAATTAATTCTTTAAAAAAATTTGAATTTTTTTTTTCTCATTTTGTCTCTCATAGTTGAGGTATACCTATGATGAAAATACAGGCCGCTCGCATCTTTTTAAGTGGGAGAATTGCACAATTGGTGGCTGACTAATACTTTTTTTCCCCACTGTATATAATTATCAAGGCAAAGTTCATGTGTTTAAATATTAATGTTTTTTTTATGGTTTAGTTTTAGTCAAACTATAATGTTATAACACTGCTTTTCATCAAAGAATCCTGAAATAAATGATCGTGACTTCCACAAAAGACATAAAGCAGCACAGCTGTTTTCAACAATAATAGTAATAAGAAATGTTTCTTGAGCAGCAGATCAGCATAATGATTTCTGAAGATCATGTGACACTGAAGAGTGCAGTAATGATGCTGAAAATTCCGCTTTGATCACAGAAATAAATTACATATTAAAATGTATTCAAATAGAAAACAGCTATGTTAAATCATAATAATATTTCAAAATATTACAGTTTTTTTCTTCAAATAAAAATGCAGACTTGATGAGAAGAAGAGGACTTTTTTGAAAATAATGAACATTTTATATAAAAAACATTCATTTATTAGTGATTTTGTGATGAAATAAGTAGTAACTTATTAAATTAGTAACTTCTGACAGTTCACAATTTAGATGAAGGCAAAAAGGGGCCAGCTGATATGTGATGCACACTGGACAGTTTTATGCGTAAAGATGAAATTTATAATGATCAAAAACAGGATATTTTTTGCTCGTTTGAATCAAATATACTGAATATTCACTCTTCAAGACAGAGATGCAGAGATGCTGTTACTCATTTCACATTAAAAAAAAAAAATCATAACAGACCAATCATACAAAAAGCCAATCATAAGAGAAATGATTCATTTATTAATTCATTGAAGTCTTAAAGCTACAGTAACAAAAACCTGTTTAATATTGGCCAGAGAGAGGATGGAAAATGCTTATGAAGAACTAAGTTACAACCAAGAAAGCTTCACTAGCAATATAACGAGTTCAGGAGAACAAAATAAAATACAAACTCTGGAGTACATTGAAAATAGATATTTTAGGCCTAAATTTAAGATTTATGCATTTAAAAAGTATGAACATGTTAAATTTGGCTAGCTGTGTAACATGCAATATTTAATTAGTTAAATGAGATTGAAACAAATGGGTTTGATCAATTATAAATATACAGGTATATATACAGTATAACCCAATTTATGCTGCATAAACATAGTAGTTAAAAACACATTTACTTGATAAGTAATATTACAGAAATCTTACCAGTATCATCTATGTATGCCAAACAAATATGCATCACATTAAGTTTATTAGATAGTTTATGTTAAACTGTGTAAACCAAATGGATGGACATTTTATATGCAACTCATTTACATCAATCTTAAATTTAGACCTAAAGATTTTCAGTCTGAGCTGAAGGCATTGACTGTCCTGATCATTAGTGTTATAATGACTCTCGGTTTCACTCACCCACAGCTGGTTTCCAGCAGACTGTCTCCCACCTGCAGGGATGCCATGCCGAAATCTGCTATCCTGATGTTATTCTTCTCATCCAGCAACAGGTTCTCCGGCTTCAGGTCCCTGTGACTGTACAAGAGCAAATGAGATGTGAAAACTGCGGCTTGAGTTCTCACAGTAACACTGTATATTACAGTATATTTGGCCTTGTATCAGCTAGACTAGTTGTGTCTCTGAACTTGTAAAGAGATGCTTTTCAATTATCTCTGTTTCTTCTGTTTCTCTCTTTCAGCACTACTAGTCTACAAGAGCCTGTGGGAGCCCGTCATGACAGATGTGTCAGAGTGTGATGTTAAGTGCTCATCTGACCACAGGCGGACATGAATTAGCAGCTTCCAACCATTCAAAACTTTCTCTTAATTAATTTGCTCCCCATTTTTTCACTGTGTGAAGCAAGATGATTTTGTACAAAAGAAACAAAAGTATTGTAAAAAAACAAACAAAGGAAAAACAAAACAAAAAACCCCAAGCAAGGCAAAACAACACAAAACAAAGCAAAATAACAAAAACAAAAAACAAAACAAAAACAAAGTAAAACAACACAAACAAACAACGAAACAAAAAACAAAGCAAGGCGAAACAGTACAAAAAAACACAAAACAAAGCAAAATAACAAAACAAATATAAAAAACAAAAACAAAAAGCAGAGCAAAGCAAAAAAATAAAATAAACAAGCAAAATCAAACAAAAAACAAAGCAAAACAATACAAACAAACAACAAAACAAAGCAAGGCAAAACAATGCAAAACAAAAACACAAAAGCAAGGCACAACAACACAAAACAAAGCAAAATAACTAAACAAAAAACAAACCAAAAACAAAAAACAAAGTAAAACAACACAGACAAACAATGAAACAAAAAAACAAAGCAAGGCAAAACAGTGTAAAACAAAACAAACAAACAAAAACACACAAAAAGCAAAATAACAAAACAAAAAGCAAAACAAACATAAAAACAAAAAGCAGATCAAAGCAAAAAAAACTAAACAAGCAAAAACAAACAAAAATGAAGCAAAACAACAAACACAAAGCAAAGCAAAATGACAAAAAAAGACAAAATGCAAAACAAAGCATGTCTTGAATGTTTAAATGTAACAAAATTAATTAATACAGAAGCTGTGAAAAACATAGCTGAAAAAATAACAGCTCAGATTAACACATTCATAAAATAAAAAATAAAAATCTAGTCGCAATTTCATAGGTAAATTAGCCTAACAAAGTTGTCTGAACAAACCTAGATTTTAGAATGTGAATCATTTATGTGATTACTGATGCAAGATTTTTGGTTTTGCTGTTTGCTGATTCATTGTTAGCTATTTGTAGCGTTGTGTGGTGTTTATACTGGATGCTCATTGATCCTCAATATTGTTGATATTTAATTGATAATTGTTAATGTGTCTATATTAATGTATTTTCTTTACTTTGCAAGATGTTCACTTCATCACATAAAAGATTATAGAGTTGTCTACTAAACAAATGTAAGTTTTAGTCTACAAAAATTTACAGTGTCACTCCAAGTGGACATAAAACGAACACACAAACACATTTATGAACCCGAATCTCACGTGGGCTAATAAAAGTGAGCATTATGAGATTTACGCCTCAACGACGTTCATGGGACAAATTGCAAAGGTGGGGTTTATTAGCTGTCACACCGGTAACATCCATTACGGCTCTTTAAAGTCACTTTCTGACATATTAATGTCGTAATCTCTCCTGAACAGAAACCGTTTGTTGATATGATCAGCGGCTGACCGTATATTTTCCTAATCGAAGAGCGGTGAGGCTAATTTCAATGCCTCTGGTCTGCAGGTTAATGGAGAAACGGGTCAAATCGAGCTGCATGTTAGTTTAGTTTTTGATAGTATCAGGTTTGTATTTGCCGCTGAGGCACCAAATGCTTCCCTCAGTCCACCATGAGCTCTTAAATTGCATATTTATTGGCCCAGTGATAGTTTAAAATTGTAACGCACATGTTGTTATGTTGCTTGCTGATAGAGATCTGCATTTAAATGATGCTTAATATATTTTTTATGGTTACAATCAAAACCGCAGTTCTGGCTGAAGTGTTTCTTCCTATAAAAACCTCATAAAGAGTATCTGTTCAGCATCTGCACGTCGAAGGATTGCTGTATTTATTATTATAAATACAAACGTGGTGGGAAACGTGGCCTGCTGGGTCGTGCCGGTTCTGATGTGTTGTGTTTTGGTGCTTATCTGCAGACGACAGAAGTTTAAACTCAACTTCATTTCTGAAAGCAAGCCATCCTGCTACCTTCATGTCTTCTCTAGACTGTCAATATTTAACAAAACAGCAAAAAGTTCATTTGGAATGAATGAATGAATGAATGAATGCAATTAAAGTATACATTTTTAAATGAGTGAGATGAATGAACACGTATTTATAAAGAAATAAATTGGCCCAATTAGCACTCAAACAAGCTTTACATTATTGTAATGTAAAGAGCAGCAGGCGGCACATGCAATAGTACATGATCTATCTTAATCACATGCTGTTCACAGCGGTCTAATTATGAGAGAGTTTAATTACAGAACATGTACTGTATGTATACATGTTTAGTGGTGCTTTGGCTTTTCTGCATGCTGGCTATTTAATGTTGGCTAATTTACTTTCTTAATGCGCATTCCTGGTATTACGTGCACAGTTTCTCAGTCCACACTGAGCTCAAGAACACTTTCTCCACTCAGTGGCATACTACAAAATTCGAAGACCCTCTGTAAAGGGTGACACGGAGCTCCGCCCAAAATGTATGACATCATGCATTTGTATCAGGTGCGAAATAGTGGAATATTAGTTTTAACCAACAGGTGCCAGTGGTGCAATTCTCAACAATTAACTGCAAACTCAATTAACTGCACTGCCAATAGATAAAATCAAATCATGTACCACTTTTTTTTAAAGTCATAGTTTACCAAAAAAAATGAAAATTTGCTGACAATTTATGCAGTCTCAGGCCATCCAAGATGTAGATGAATTAGTTTTTTTACAGTATAGGATTTGGAGAAATGTAGCATTGCATCATTTTCTCACCAATGGATCCTCAGCAGTGAATGGGTGCCGTCAGAATGAGAGTCCAAACAGCTGATGAAAACATAACGTTCCCTCTTCATAATCCACACTCCACTCAGTCACTCATTTATTACATCTTATGTTAAGTGCAACCCCCCAAGCTGCCGGTTTGTACAGAAAACAACCAAGTTTTTGACACAATTTTAATTTATGAGTTTGTAATCCATAAGAACGCTTTCTCCATTGAAAAAAGCTGTCTTGCCTGAATCAGGAGAGAAATATGCAGAAATATGAAAGTTAAACGTCGAAAGTTAAACATATTAAAGCTGGAATTGTTTCTTACAAACACACGGCATTCCACTTTTCAAGTCATTAATTGATGGACTGCAGTGGTGTGGATTGTGGATTATTGTGATGTATTTATCAGCTGTTTGGACTCTCATTCTGACGGCACCCATTCACTGCAGAGGATCCATTGGTGAACAAGTGATGTAATGCTACATTTCTCAAAATACTATGAAGAAACAAACATTGCATTTTGACAGCAAGACAAAAGTGATCGTATTTTTCCACCAAAAGCCAAACATGATGATTATCATCCATTACCACTGACAGTTTTCCACACATTCGCTGAATTGACAACTGAGATTTCACAGTGGGATCCAACACAGTGGTAACCTACAAAATCATTACAAGAGTCGAGATCTCATCCGAAACGTTCTCTAGTGGCACATAAAAACCTTATAACACAGCTCTGCACTCAGAAGATCAAATAACAGAAGCAAAGAAAGTGCATTTGTGCTAATTTCAGATTTATTAAACAATCTCCTTGTGACTCTTATTTCCACTGAGGGATCGAGGGGGTGCTACTGTACAGATCTTCATATCTGGCCGTTACTTCTGAGTGTCAAGTGAGGCAATATTGGAAGAATCGGTAAAAATGGATTGAGTGAGTTTGTCCTTTCAGACAGACTGCTTGTTATATATGTATACTTTGCCTGACAGCTGTTGTCATACATGGACTCTATTAGTAGGTATATTTGGAGGAATATTCATGTCTAGCAACTCCAGAAGGACGGTTTCGTAGGTGGACAGAAAGACGCTGAATGACTGAATGAGCAGTCAGCCTTCAGCTATTAAAACGTCTAAACCGTTCATGCTTCGAATAGCCATGTCAATCTGTCCAATTGACAATACAATAAAAAACCAGCACCCATTTAAAAAAAGCGTTTATATTTCAGGATAGAATATGTGTGGATGGTAGAACATGTGCTCTGTTCCAAAACTGATACGTAACCTTAAAAGTCACTGACTTATGAAGCAGCAGCTTTAAGGACCGGCAAATAGCCCTAGACGCAACGGATTCAAATGGAGTTTGACATTAGCATGTTGCTATGCTAAAAACATGATAAGGTGTGTAGTAGAGGTCTGCATTCCCGCGGCTCTCCCGTGGGAACCGACTGGATTTTTTGCGCCACGGGATTAAATTCCCGAATAAAACGCGGTAGCGGTCGGTAACTCTGAATAAAAATTTGTATATTTTTATTTTCTCTGACACTTTGTTTCATACTGTGTTGCATAACATATTAAACGAATTTTGTGTCTTAAGATAATTCATATAAATACAAGTCAAAGACAATAAATTCAAGACTCTTGACAAGACGAATAAAATACCATACAATTTTGTGCAGACTACACTTTTAACAATTTAAATGTGAGATTCTGGAAACGAGATCTAAATTTAGCGAGAACGGTCGGGTCGGGAAGAAAATTATTCTAAGCAGACAGCAGGTGAACAAAGAGTGAATATATAGCGGGAGCGGGTGGGTGCGGAATAGAACCTTGCGGAAGCGGGACTAAAAAAACAGTCCCGCGCAGACCTCTAGTGTGTAGGTGGACCAAAAGTCTTATTTTTCCTGGACATGTCCTGTTTGGGATTTCTAAATGGCCTAATAATTGGTTTTGGATTTATTTTCCTATTGTTTTCATACTTGCTGAAGATAACGACTGAAAAGTAGTTTGACCAATAGCGTTCCCTCACGCGAAACTCTCGACTGTGCAGATTCCTATTTAAATGACTGGATGTCACCTGCAAAATTTAGTCAAATAAGTGTGAACATACTCTATATTGAGCATACAAATCCACAACACTAAAAATGGGGAAAATAGTCAATGTTTTAATTGAGTAAATCATTTCTATTGACACTGGAAATTAAATGTTCAATGAGTGGCGCTAAAATGTTAATGCTCGATTGCGGAAAACATGAGATAAAAATGTTTTTGCTGAAGCAACCATGTTATGTTAACTTGCTTCTTGTGTTTACTTGTGTTTAACAAGACTCACAAGTGTTGCTGTACCGGGTGCGCTACAGAGCAAGTTTACTACATTAGAAAAGCCATACATATGAAGCTGTTACATGATTCAAACATCAAACTGTACTGATTTACAAATCATGCACTATGGTAATTGTTTTCAGGTTACTATTGTGCAAGAAACTTCCCTAAAGTAAGTCTTTATTTAATCGCTAGCTGCCCTTGTAATCATAATTTGTGTGAAAAGGAATAAAAGTTGCTGGTGTTTCACCGCCATTAGTGTTCACTTCAGCTGGTAACTGTAGTGAATGTATGTTTTTGGAGTTTTGCAAAAATGTTGCAATGGGCACATTTTTCCAACGTTGCACAATTAATATGTATATCACCATAACGTATCAATTAACCCAAAAAAGGTGAAAGATTGAGGTGAAAATGATTGTAATTATGCATACAATGGTTAATTAGTGTAATTAATGCACATACTTAAGCATAAATATGCTGCCTACCATTTGGACCAGCCGTCACACACACCTGTGATGCCTTAAAATGCTGTCTAAGCAGGTTTCAGAAATTATAATACATAAGATGTGCTTGTAGGCAAAGCGAACAATAAAGAAAAGACAGACAACAAAAAGACAGACAGATTGCAAGACAAACTGCGAGACGAATAATGAAATGGGAAAGGACGGAAGTGTAAAAGTGAACACTGGGTGGGTATTTCTCCCATCATCCCCTGCTGACTGTCCCAGTATGAGATCAGAGGGGCCGGGTGGCTCTCAGTCACATATGAAGTAAGCAAACAGCCGGGGAAGTGTGACAGCATGACAGGGACATTTCTCATGGCTGCTGCAGCATACTGCCCTACTGCTGCTCTGCGTGAGGCCTGCAGCTCTGAGAAATGAAGCAGGGACCAGAGACGGCAAGACACGGAGTCTGTGGGGCTCAGCAGACACACTAAAGGTGCACAAAAGAGAGCTTTATTGCTGATCTGAGATCAGAGTGTGGCTGCCATTCATCATCACATGGTGTGGGTTTATAACAGAAAGATTGTGTTGAGATTGCATGTTTTATTTTTGTTAACTTTACACTTTGTTTTATATATTTTTATTTTTCCATTTGCACTATTTAAGTGTATTTGTCTCATCAAATGTATTTATATACACACACACACACACACACACACACCACACACAGAGAACTGATGCAAAAATACTGGTACCATGGTTTGTTTGCATTTGTTTATTAATGTATTATTGTTTTTATTTAGCTAGTCCATTTACCATGGTAACACCATCATACAGTGCATCCGGAAAGTATTCACAGCACTTCACTTTTTCCACATTTTGTTATATTACAGCCTTATTCCAAAATGGATTAAACTCATTATTGTCCTCAATTCTACAAACAATACCCAATAATGACAATGTGAAAGAAGTTTTTGAAATCTTTGCAAATTTATTTTTAAAAAATGAAAAAATAAATAAACAAATAAATCACATGTACATAAGTATTCACAGCCTTTGTTCAATACTTTGTTGAAGCACCTTTGGCACCAATTACAGCCTCAAATCTGTTTGGGTACGATGCGACAAGCTTTGCTCATCAGCAATTATCTGTCATTCTTCTCACCTCTTCACCTCTCAAGCTCTGTCAGGTTGGACGGGGGCAGATGCACATTTTCAGGTTTCTCCAGAAATATTTGATTGAGTTCAAGCTCAGGCTGTGGTTGGTCCACTCAAGCACATTCACAGAGTTGTCTATAAGCCACTCTTGTTGTGTGCTTAGGGTCATTGTCCTGTTGGATGGTAAACCTTCTGCCCAGTCTGAGCTTCCGAATGCTCTGAACTAGGTTTTCATTAAGGCTCTCAATATTTTGGTGCATTGAGCTTTTCTTCTACTCTGACGAGTCCCTCAGTCCCTGCCGCTGAAAAACAGCCCCACAGCATGAAGCTGCTACCAGCACACTTTACTTTTGGGATGGTACTCTCCAGGTGATGAGAAGTGCTGGATTCCTTCAAATATGATGCTTAGAATTGAGGTTCATCAGACCAGAGACTCTTGTTTCTCACAGGTCTGAGGTCCTTGAGATGTTTTATGCAAAATTCCAAGTGTTGTTTTCATGAGTCTTCACTGAGGAGAAGATTGAGTTTGGCCACACCGGCATAAAGCCCAGATCGGTGGAGTGTTGCAGCAATGTTTGTCCTTCTGTAGCTTTTACCTATCTCCACATATGATCATGGAGCTCAATAGAAGAGTGACCCACTCAGCCGTATTGTCACCAGTCTAGACAAGACCCTTCATCAACTGCTAAGTTTGGCCAGGAGGCCAGCTCTCGAAAGAGTCCTGGTTGTTTTAAACTTCTTCCATTAAGGGTAACAAAGACTAAATTTTTCTGTACACTCAACAATCCTCTCTATCAGAGGTCTACAGACAATTCCTTGGACTCCAAGGCTTGGTTTGTGCTATGGGGGGGGACCCCCAATTTTTTTTGTTGCGCCCACGTTACTGTGGGACCCTATAAGAAAGTTGTGTGCTTTCAAATCATGGTCCAATCAACTGCAGTTAACACAGGTGGCTCCAATCAAGTTGAGAAACATTCAAGGATGACAGCTGAAAAAGGATGCACTGAGCAAATTGATGCCATGGTTCACGACATGTGATTTGTCGTTTTTTTTTTATTTTGAATAAATTTCCAAAGCTTTCAAACAAACTTCTTTCACATTGTCATTACGGGGAATTGTTTGTAGAAAATAATGAATTTAATCCATTTTGGAATAATTTATTTATTCATTCATTCATTCATTCATGGGGATTAGGAGGGTTGTATGGGTTTCAAAGGGTCAGCTTGTTCTGTTTATTGTGAAGAAGATTTTGGACAATTGCATATGACCCTTTCTATGCAAAATCAATATAAAAAATAGCACCACAGTATTACCACCTGATACGGTCAAAGTACCACAGTATCACCACAGTAGATTTTCTGAGGCAATTCTTTCATCTTGCCAGTAATATGGATACACACAAATGCAAATGTGTATGTGTGTGGCATAAAAACCCACGGTGATACTCTGATTACCCATAATACCTCTCTTTTATCTCTAAATAGATCAGCTTGATATCACTCTTACACGTTAAATGAGAGGATTTGCTCCTTTATCCAAGTGTCAGTGTTTCAGAGCTGCAGCTCAAAGGAAAGTTTCTGCCTTCAAGTCACCGTTGTCTGAATGATCATATTTATGAGATGAGAGCACATGAACGGCACCATAACCCTCGGAAAATTTATTTGTGGCACTGCCAGAAGTTTGCCACAGGGGCTTCCTGAACGCTATGCTTTTGTAAGGGGATGTCTTAATTAGCAGTGAGGAAACTGGAGATTTCTGGGGTTTTCTGAGGCAAAATCATACTAGAACCTAATTGGTACCGATGATAAAGAGGTTTGATTATAATAACTGTCGACAAAACAATTCCGTTTATATATTTTATGTACTGTTGATGAAGAACTTGCAGAAAATCATTCTCTTATGACCATCCTTTGCTCTTCGTTTTGCATTTCGTCTCATTAGCATTAAAAAGTATTTGGCAGTAGGTGGAAAAAATGGAGAAAGTTTCATTTGGATTTGACCAAAATCATTTTAATGCACATCATGTCGTAATTTTTCGTAAGCAAGGCAGCATAAGTGCATTTATGGGGGTTAAAGACCATTTCACACTATTTGTCCAAAGTTTGCTTCAGTGCAACAAAGCATTTGCAAAACAAAAGGCTTGATTAAAGCTGAGGACGTGGTTCAGAAGTCAATATTTGCTAATGATGTTTGCTAAAGAAACATGATCATTATACATCGTCGGCTGAGCCCTCACCTTTTTCAATTTTCATAACCCTGTTTTATGCTTCAGGGAACCAAACAGGACCAATTATCAAAAACAAACGAAAATACCAGCTTACAGAAATAACAGCGTCAGATATTTTGTCAAATTACGCAGTGGTTTTATTGTTATGGCAAACTGTAATCAATTGGATGCAGAGTTTTTGGTTTAAAAAGTGCAAAAGCCACTGATGTGTGAAAAGCTATCAAGAAGCACGGTTCAATTTTCCTTTTTTGAGTTAAAAAATGTTTTGTCTTCAACTGATGTGGTCATGCTGTTTTGGCATATAACTAATAGCCTGGAAACACACAAAACGTGTCACTTAATCATCACTTGGACAATATCACATCCAAAAAGCAGTTCAGATGAGGACTCTGATCATAAATCAAGAAGAGAAACTATAAGAGGCGACGTGCCTTGCTTTGCCTTTCCTCGGACGTCTTTTGAGAGAAAAAAAGAGCTTGAGTCTGATATCTTGATATGGTTATAATCGAAAGCCCCGGGGTATGAATATGAATTTAACGAGCACAAGAGGGAAGAGCTCTCGCCAGCTCGCCGGCCGCCTCTAATCTATTAAGTGTGAAAAAGGTGGGAAAGACTAGGCTGGACTGACTTTTAGGACGCATTGCTGAGGTTTTGTGTTAGGATCAGCTTTTCTTTTGTGTTTTCTATCTGCTTCAGAACATTGCAACCCTAATTCAGTACACATTTACAGCTTGTTTGTGTAATACCTTTGGATTAATGTTGGAGACTAAACGTTCCCAACAACAATAAAATAAAAATGATGAGACAAACAAACAAATCAAAAGAATTCATTATTAATTTCAACCCTAATACGTTTCATATTTTTGACTTGTTTGTGTAGCACCTTGTGTTTGTGTTCTCAAATGGATGGATGGCTGCCTACACTCTTAAAAATAAAGGTGCTTCACGATGCCATAGAAGAACCTTTGTTGTCTAAATGGTTCCATAAAGAACCTTTAACATATGAAGAACCTTTCTGTTTCACAAAAGGTTCTTTGTGGCAAAAGAAGGTGCTTCAGATCATAAAAAAGGTAAGAATGAGATGGTTCTTTGACTGAATGGTAAAAAATCGGTGTTGTTAGAAGGATAGCTAAGAAGTGATCTGGCAAAGAAAGAAAGAAAGAAAGAAAGCTCTCTTGCCACAAATAGAGATCTTGGCACAGCCTGTAGTGGCTTATTGCTTTAATTGCCTCAATCTGAGAACACGACCATCATGATTTTCATTAAAACACATTAACATATTCAGGAATGACTGCTCACACTCACCATATTGAGTGACTGTGGCAGAAGTCCAGAGCTGAGATGATCTGTCTGAAGAACTTTCGAGCTTCTTTGGGTGTTAATCGGCCCTTCTTTACCAGATAGTCAAACAGCTCTCCACCTGACACGTGCTCTAAAACCAAATACCTGCAAACAAGACAGAGAGAAATAACGTTATATACCCTGACATGATTCTTACTGAAACAGGGAGTTTATGCAGAACATATAGATGAGCCAGACTTTGTTTTATATAACAGTCCTTTTGTGTATGATGAACCATGGCTGAATTTGGAATAGCAGACATTGTGTACTACTTCTTAGATATAAAAATGAACTAAAAATATTAAGGTAGTATGCTAGAATGTTATTCTAAATTCAGCCCATGACTTACTTGTAATTGACCTATCGGTAACCCCCGCCCCCTTAGTTACTGCTGCTCACTCTTACAATGACAGCTGTCAGTGTGAAAACCTTGTCACAGGATGTTTTTTTTTTTATGGACACAGAAGGACCATCCTTCAAGTGGGACTTAAATATGCCATGGAGGGATAGATAAAATATATTCAAATAAATATGTAAAAATACAGACCACAATACAATTACAATTACGATTGTCACGATCGCAATGACAACATCCTGGATCAACATCGTTCATGTACTGCAGTGTAAGATTAAATTAATTTACATTTAACCAGTTTAATATGGAGAGGCACTAAAATGTTGACCTTCGTTTATGTGTTTTGACCTACACTGTACATGACGTGAAAAGAGTTAGCTAACGTTACTCGGTTTGTACTTTAGGATCTCGCTAACTTTAACGTTAGCTATAGTTTTAGCCAGAGATACCTTGCTAAAGCACAAGATGAAAATACGGCAACCAGAAAATGAACGTTTTCGTCTTCATTGGGATTGGGGTTGAATGCTTAGGGACATTTTGCTCTGTTTTGTTTGGGTTTAGGAAATGGAATAAAGTATAAAGTATAATAAGTGCCACAGGCACATCGTTTTATTATTTTTGTAGCATAAACACCATCAAACCGATGAACGCTTCGGATCTTCCAATGCTTCTCTATGGCGCTGAAACCTAAAGATGTCCGAGTTCCGGTTCGTGTGCAACTGATACTCAACTGCCATTGGCTCATCTGCGTTCGAGGGGAGGGGCTTACCAATAAGTCAATTGTTAGTCAGTGGCAGTTGGTATAGAGTGCAACCAGGGGCGCCGTAAGGGGAGGTTAGGACGATTCTAAGGGCCCGGAAAGTGGGGGCCCGAGTGGATATGCTGTCCAGGGGGCCCAGCAACTGTAGCGGCACCCCTGAGTGCAATTGTTGGGTTTCGGTGGTTAAAAAAAAATTATAAATTAAAAAAAAAACTTTTTTCAAATTTTTTCTGAACAGGAGAACTGATTTTGTACGATAATTTATAAACCTTTAAAGAAAGACCTACTGTAAGCTATGAGGTTGTAATCGATAGTATATGCTATATACATATTTATATACATATTTTTTAAATAATCAAATTCACTAGCAGAATTCCTGGTGTAAAACTACATTACCCATAATTCTGCTGAGGAATTCCACCAATCAGTGAATTGCAACAAGCAAATTGAGACAAAAGATCTCTTTTAACTCCCTTAAAGCACTGCAAATTATGTAATGTGGCTCCATCCAAAATCACATACTTCCCTACTATTAGGCAAAAAACAGTGCACATTTGATGGACACTTAACTATCCCATGAGGCCACGAGAGTGGATTTGCAGTAAATCAAGCAACTGATGAATGTAGATTACATTCATAGTCAATAGTGTATATTCTTCATCATTTATAATTTATTTACGCAATTCGCAATGCTTCATGGGATTGTAGATTTTTCCCTCGTGGACAAAAATTTGATTGGACTAGACCAGGGTTCCTCAAATCTTACCCTGGAGGGCCAATGCGCTGCAGAGTTTAGCTCCAACCCTGACCAAACTCACCTACCTGTGATTTTCTAATGATCCTGAAGACATTGATTAGCATGCTCAGGTGTGTTTGATTAGGGTTAGAGCTAAACTCTGCAGGAAACTGGATCTCGTGGGCCAGATTTGAGGATCCCTGGACTAGACCATGAGTCATCAATATTTTAGGTACATTTTTAAACATTTCGGTTTGTAAATACTTAGGAGAACGCTAGCATGTAAAGTGAATACCATCAAAGCTAACAAATATGGATTTCATGAAGTCTATACAGAAACCTCATTAACAGAACTAATACTTTCCTGAAGACGCTTTGCAAAGCATCTTTTGAAATCTCAAAGAGAATAGACAATTTCATCCTCCTAGTATGGGAGATATTGGTTTAAACAAGCAAACTGCGTCGAGAGTGATTCTCTTTGGTTGAAGGTTGTAATACGCTGAGAAATACTGGACTGACAGCTTCCGTTCTACAGCGGCCGAGCGTCGAGAACTGAGTGTGCACAATGGAAGGTGAGTGTGAAGATAAAAGGGATACCAGAAAGTAAACACGATAAAACTTTTAGGGAGTTTTAGTTTTGTTAAGTCTCCTTGACGATAACGTGCTGTTATGGTTTGAAATTAGGCTGTTTCTGAAAGATGTTCTGTCAGGGAAAGTTTGGAGGACTAGAGCATCTGAACGAACTGCACGTTTTTAAGTTTCTTCAGATACAAACACTCACACACTACGAGTCAAAAGAAGTGAGTCGGTGTCATAAACAATAATTAAACAACATTTGAGCATGTGTGTGCTACTCTTCCAAACCAAAACAATAGCCAGCGAGTGGTTTGTATCTGTATTTAGATGCGGACAGCTTGGTGTCATACTTGGTTAGATTTACCTCCACTCGATTCTTTCTTTTTGCAACTAAACTGAATCTCAAGCCATTAAATGAATCACTCTGTTTAATCGCTGCCAATGCATTTTCAAATGCTCAAAGGATACAAACGCAAGTGTGAGCTTGCTTTTACACAATAGCTCAATACACAAGTTAATGCTGAGATACTTACGTTTTAGACATATATTGCGATTTATTTTGTCTTTTTTGCTCCATAAGCAAAATTAGTTCCAACTGAAGTAACAACAATCAACCGCAGCTGCTCCAAGCAATGCATAAGAGGTGCTTTCAATCATTGCTTGAACAAATCGATTGAGTCAATGATTCAACTAATCATTTGGCGCCACCTACTGACGTAACCTTATAGAGTCACTGAAAAGAAGTGTTAAGAACACAACACTGTGTTATATAGCGTAGAATGACTGTCATATTCATATACCATGTTTTATGCATAGTAAAAACAATAAACATGGTAAAAAGTGCAGTATTACCATGATAAGTGATGTGAATTATAAAACCCGTGGAGTGCTTCCAAACTGACAAGAATACATAGAAGTGACGAGGTAAACAGAAACAAACAACACGATTGGTAGTGTAAGATTACTTTTACATAATAGCGCAAATTAATAAAGAGAATTATATTTTAGACATATATTGATATTTGTTTTGTAATTTTTGCCCCATTAGCAAAATAGGTCAAAATGAAGTCACAACAATCATCCAAAGTGTCTCTGAGTAACACACAGTAGAAGTGATTCAGCTCTTAATGAATCAGTGTTTGAACAAATTGGTTGAGTGAATGATTCAATTAATCACTTGTCGCCACCTAGTGAAAGTCACTGAAAGAAGTAATAACACCATGACACTGTGTTATATAGCGTAGAATGGGTCATATTCATATACCATGGCAAGAATGGTAAACATGGTAAAAAAAAGTACATATTACCATGATGCCAAGTGATGTAAAAAAAATATGTATAAAACTCATGCGGTGCTTCAAAACTGAAGAAAGTATAAACAAGTGAGTTTATAACTCACTTGTTGAGTAAACAGAAATTATGAGGTAAACAGAAATCATTTTTATGAAGATTTGTTGATGCCAAAAAATGCTAAGTGAATTATCATGGTGTTTACATGTCATGAAGGATGACTCGTGGCCCCATTAGCAGCTTAGCTGCTTCACACTTTCATCATTAGGAGTGTTTTAGCACCAGCAAAATCACTTTCTTACAAAACCTCTTAAGATCAAACACATTTACACTTGCATTTCTGCCAAACTTTTAGGCTATAGACATCAAACTTGTTTGTTTTTGCTCTACACTCACATTTTGGGTTTGCAATCTTGATCATATTTCATCTTTATTAAATATTTATTAATTTATTATACTTACAAATATTTCTTATTTTCGTAGACGTCGTGCAACTTTAATACATGGGGATGTTCTATTAGCTTCAAGATGGCGATCTCTCGCTCCACCTGTGGAGAAATAAGATAAAAAAATATATATTGAATTCACAGCACCAATAATTCAACTATAGTAAGCAACAATACTAATCAAATATAACATGTAACATTTCATTCATTAATTTATCTTTCATAAATGAATACTGACAAAACCTATAATGGGTACTTTACACATTGTCATACAAACAATCAGTAGTTAGATATAAGATCAAGCTGCATATTTCTGATTCACTAAAATAACCGACTTATTGATGTCATTTTTTCGGGAATCGACCTGTACTGGCCACGTTGTATGTTTTTGATTCACTAAAAACAATTGTCTCATAAGATTCATTTATTCATGAATTGGACTGTACAGTGTGGTGCATTTCCCAAAAGCATCATTAGCTAACTATGTAGTCGCAAGTTCCATTGAACTTGGTCACGACGGAACTTGCAACCATAGTTCCTTTTGGGACACGCCTGTCGCATTTTATGTTATTGATTCACTACAAAGAATCGACTCATTAGAGTCATTCACTCAGGAATCAAACTGTACTGGTCATGTTTTAGGTTTTTGATTCACTAAAAATAATAGAGCTCATGAGTCATTTATTCGGGAATTGGACTACACCAGCTGCACTGTATGTTTCTGGTTCACTAAAAGAACTGACTCATTGTGTCCCTGTTTCGGGAGCCTTGATTTTTTTTGATTCACTAAAAAGAATCAACTCATTAGAGTCATTCGTTCAGGAATGGGACTGTACTGGTCGAGTTGTATGTTTTTAATCACTAAAAACAACTGGCTCTTTACAGTCATCAATTTGTGATTCAGACTGTACTGGTAGTGTTTTATGTTTCTGCTTATGTTTCTTCTATTCAGTTCATTAAAGAAACAACTCCTTGGAGTCATTAATAATATATTCCGATTCACTAAAAGAACCAACTCATTAGAGTCATTTGTGTGAGAATTGGACTACACGGATCGCTGTGTTTTACGTGAATCATTTAACCCTAGCTAGACTCTGAGAGGTTTCATAAATGTAAAATGAAAAATGATAACAGATCGGCCACAAAACCCTCAAGTTCAGATGCCCATATCAAGTAGAGCAGACCTTTGCAGAATTCTTCAGGAACAGTCCATAGTGCTACTTTGATACATAAGCATCCTTGTCAGTCTATTGAATAGACTATGCTTATAAATGGATTCCCACATGCACAAGATAAACATATTTTCTCATTGAATCAAGCTTAGGACGACTTATAAGGAGAGTCTACATGAAAGATCTCTCTGACCTGACAGGGAACCAAAGGAAATCTTAAAATCGCAAAAGAACTGAGCTCATAAGTCACAGCCCGAACCTAAGATTGTGCCAGTTGTAAGCAAGACAATCGTGTTTGATTTACATCACTGTCTTCTGGAATAATCCTAGCATGCACACCTGCCACTGCAGATCAGAGCGGAGGATGGGGACGTAGACGATATTTCCCGAACCCACCTGACCCTAATGTTCCACAGCAGCACTTTGCTCGTGCCTCTCGAAACCTACTGAATTACTTGCGCTCATCCAACCTCACTACACTCCAGTACAGACCGCTCATGTGACTCGAGTCAGCGGTCCCCAGTGCTTTGAACTCTGTGGAGTCAGCCTTCAAGCTTCAGTTGTAACTCTGCAGCTTGACTTTGACCCTGTTTGCTGTTGACCTTTGAAATCGCAGCCAGTGATGTACAGACCATTTGCATCATGCATGACACAACGACACAAAGTCATTCAGAGAAAAACATTCCTAATTCTAGAAGATCCCACCCCCCTCCTTGAACTTAATGAAAATTTCCACCACATCTCAGTTGATGTTTTGTGTTTGAAACATTCTCTTATGAAAATTACATTTGAACATTTTTGGAATAAACGGACCACCTTCTTAATCTTGCTATGGTTAAATTAATTGGTATTTTGCTACATTGCATTTTATGCATCCTAAATACATCAAATGAAATAATAATTTCACTTTTTTGCATAATTTGACACAATTAGACAATCCAAACTTGACTGGAAATGACAATAAAAATATTCTGCTCACAAATATTTTTTTTACCTTGATATTTTACTCTGGGTTGGTAAGATGTTTTTGAAGTGTCTTATGTTCAATAAGGTTGCATATATGTGACCAAAAATATAGTAAAAACAGTAATATTGTGAAATATTATTACAATTTTAAATAATTGTTTTCTATTTGAAAATATCAAGATCATCTGTGATCAAGAAACATTTCTGATTATCAATTTTGAAAACAGTTGAGCTTCCTATTTTTGGGAAACCATGATACATTTTTAAGGAACTTTTGATTAATTATATATGTTCAAAACAACCGTATTTGTTAAAATATAAATTCTTTGTAACATTATGTCTTTACTATCACTTTTGATCAATTTAATGCATCTTTGCTGAATAAAAATAAAATAATAATGTTATTAAAAAAAAAAACTCTTGCTGACCCAATGGAAAAATAGTGTACCTCCTTATTTTATTCACACATATATCATGTTTCATCTCAAGTTCTACACTGACATTGTGAAAGAAATCACAAACTTTTGAAAGAAAGAAAAAAATCATGGTGGAAACGATGATGAAAAAACTATAAATAAATAATTCATTAAATGATTAATGGTTAAAAAAGATATTCAATTATTGTGTCACAATACATTTGACATTTGTTTACGACTATTTCACTCGGATTATATTACCATAGTTTGAAAAATGTAATATTTCTTATATTTTTCATGCATTTTAATATTGAAAAAATCTGGGACAAGAATAAATCAAATCCACAATAAAATCATACATACAGTAAGTGCCATTTGAAAATGTAAAAGTTACCAAGACTTAAACGTGAACATTATATAACGTAAGAAGAAGCTCAAATCTGTTAGTTTTAATAAAACCAACCCTTGGGACATAAAGTACAACTGGAAGTGAAAGAAACCCAATTCTGCGGCCCACAGGTTTGTTCCCTACGAGGAGAACGATCACCATTGTTCCCTTCAGCAAAGCACTTAAACCCAGGTTTCTCCAGAGGGGACTGTCACTGTAATCATTTGTGCCGCTGCTCTATGCTGAAGTCGTGGAAACACATTCGGTCCTGCTATATGTGGCAAAAACATAAAGATCCTGAGCCAAGATAATCCAATCTGTCCTAACATTCTATAACTAGCCTCAGTATTCTGGTAAATACCTGGATTGATTTGGTTTCATCAACTGACATCATCTGCACAACATTGAGTCAAAGTCCTTCACTTGCTGTTTTAATCAGGCATACAGATGTGATAGGACTATTCAGGGAGTAAACAATCTGGCCAATGGCTGAAGAGAGAGCTGGAACAGCCACGGAAATCCCAGACAAAGCCATCTTGACAAACGTGGCACCAGACCAAACCTCACTGAATGGCTGATCCAAAGCCAGTCCGAAGAGCCAAGCAGTGGAATGTCATTCAACACAAGGATGTGCCACATGATCTCTGCTGAGCATAAACTGCGCTCAGGGGCTTGAGGAAAGCCATGGGATGAGAAATCTCTACTGCTGAATACTACTCAATAAAAGCAAATGAAGTTAGGCTGAGGAGGTCTATAATAGCAAGAAAAAGCTATCCGTAAGCATTACAGCAGCATTCATCTCAATGGCAGTAGCTCAACAGGCACATGCCAACTTGAAAGTTTGTGCGCTGGCAAATTTGATCAATTCCGGAAACTTTTTTTGGGGGGGCAAATCACATAAGCTGTAAAAAAGTAGTAACCGTCAAGTAAAAAGTAATAACATCTTTTTAATCACACTCTGAATATGTATGCGAGTCTTACATTATTTTCAATATATATAGGTTTTTGGGGAGTCGCACAACATGACATTTTACCACCTAAACTAAACTTGCCTTGTCATAAGAAGGTCAAATTATGGAATATGTTAATAGACTTATTGACCAAGACAAACAAAATTGATGTAATTTGCTATTTTGTATGATTGTTTCTGCATGTTGGTTGCACCACATGACTTTAGTCATGCCTCTTGTGCAATTTCAAATAATAATAAGCAACAAAGCAGTTTTGTTCATTTAATTTTATACTAAAACAGTAATAAATTTGATGCCAAATCAGGTATTATTTTCAAGAATTTCATAATTTTAATATTTTTTCTTCATTATTATATCAGAACAGTTCACCTTGACCTTTTCGACTATGTAAAAAAAAAAAACAGGAATTAAAAACGTTCATCATAGAAAAGGTGTATTCAAGACAAGGTGTACGTAGGAATTTCCAAAAAAAAACTCACATATTTGACCCAGATGCCCTAAATCTGTCGTCTCAAAGTATTAAGGTCTAAATTATGAAATGATTAGTGCTAATTAGACTGTAAATACAGTTTAAAAGTTGAAGCTGAAAGTGGTACAAATAGTGATTGCAAATATCGATTTTAAGCACTGATTGTCTATGACAAGCCCTTGAAATAGCTCTTCTAAATCTGTGAAACTTGGAAGCTCCGCGGCAGCAGTAGCGTGAATTTATTCCTCGTGATTAAAATGTTGCTGCAAATGAGCCTGACTCTCTCCTCCGTCCATTAACATCATGTCCACCCTACGCTCGCCAACTTCTCATTGCTCCATCTTACCATATTGACCCATTCCCTCAAAATGTCAGTTTGCCGGCACCTGTGCACCTACTTCTATGAATAGCCGAGCGTTAATTAACTCAACACATCTGTGTGCATGCAGCCATCCAATTTCCATATAACTTCATTAGTGAGTTATTACACCAGGTCTGGCCTCGACTCCACGCCACTTTGAGTCAACGTGGGCCGGCGGAGATTCGGGTTCAGGTTGCAGGTTCTTGATTTGTGGGAGTGAGTTGAGATGAAGGCAATCAAGCGAGCCAAATCGTTAAAACAAAGGCAGATCATTAGATTCGAGCGAGAACACCTCTGCGTGTCAGTGAGTTCGTGAGCTCTTGCGGGTCACTGGGTTTCGAAGTCTGATAATTAGTGATAATGTAACTGCCGTGCTGTAATAAAGACCAAAGTGAACCTCATTTTCTGAAACGACCCTGAAAAGTTTCTTTCGACAGTCCGACGCACAATGTCAAGGTCGAGTAAGTGCGCGAGACTGACGCTAATCCAAATTGGTTGTTTGACTGGGAAATAATTCGTCTTGTAGATTCTCTCACACTCATTATTGAGTTGGTAACTCAAAATGTGCAGGAATCATTCGCGCAAATTCGCTGATCGTTATTGGTCTGTGGAGAGCAGTCATGGAGGTCATCTCCACTCGAGCTAAGGGAGCTAATGATTGAATACTACTAAAGGTTTTTTTCATGCTAGCTTTCTTTTTCATCTTTTTTTGTGGAAACAAGTTGAGTTGGAGAATACCGTAGCTTTGCAATGATACATTTTAAAGCTAAAACACACAGCACTTCTTTAAGGGGTTCAATATAATTCATTATGCACAATCATAGTGTAATTTCAAGGTACAGATGGTGTGTCGAAAAGGGGTAATAAAACATCCCATGGAAAGGGGGTCTGGAAATGGGATGGTTTAGATAAATTAACCATGGCGGAGTGCTAAACCAACAGCTGTTTCAATCCAAGTGTGCTTTAGAGCCAGTTGGTTGAAATTTCCACACAGGAGGCGTCATTAGCGAAACAGCTAGAGTGGTTTGTAAACCGCTATCTTGGCCGTAGTCTAGCACAGGCATACATGGCATGATTACAGCGAACATTCAGCGTAATTCTGCAACTGAATGTGTTTTATTGTAATTAGAATTGGTATATTATCAACAACTCCTGACATTCAACAAACGAGCTGATACTGAACAGCTAACATTAGCATTAGCGAAGTAAATAAACATTGACGACTTTAACAGTAACAAGATTTTTACAATTTCTGAGCAAAAAGTGATTGGTACTTACCCTAATGTCACAATGCTAGTGTTTTCCAGGTAGTTTCTTAGGGAGATTTTAGTGATTTTCTATGATTTAGCACCACTGTTTACAATGGAAGTATTCTTTTTTTTTTTAAGATTTATTTTTGCCTTAACTGTGACGGGACAGATCAAAACTGAAGTGGGAGAGTGAAAGGTCAGGAAAGGTCCTCGAGTTGGGATCCGAACTCGGGACGCCTGTAGCACAACAGCGCTGTATGTCGGCATGCTGCCCACAAGGCTATCAGCACAGACACAATGGAAATATTCTAAGGCCAGTTTTGGGTTTTTAATATTGCAAGAAGCAATGACAAAAAAATAAGAAGAAACTACGTTTTGAGTATGGCATAAAATAAAGGCATCCTAATAATTTTAACGAGGTTAAATGCTGCTGCTGTACGAACTACAAAAGGTGCCTTGCTCTAGCACAGAGCCACGGAAGGGACAAACAGTGTCAAATAAATGCTGAATAATACGATGGTTTGACATTACACTTAGAGAAGCCTTTGAAAATAGTGTGTTTAAATTGACATGTGGCCTTAGAGTTTGGTGTTCCATGGTGCATTGGATGCTAACTTTGTTGTTTTATTTTAGACCTGAATCCTTCTAATTTGTTCGCACTGAACAGTTAAGCCAGTACTTATGCAATAATAATCAGCTTCAACGATGGTTAATTTTTCTTGCTCAAAAGCATTCCCATGGATACCGTTTCTGATGCTGCAGCTTTGCTCCTACTTTAGTTAATTAGGGTAATTACTTAGCTAGCAAGGTAAATTAATTGTATCCAGTTAATTCAAAATGCTTTAATTGTATAACAAAAATGTATGGGTTCTCAAGACATAAAGAGATTCTTGTAAAGATTGTAAAGCAGTAAATACAAATTATGGTAATTTACTTCCCCTAGTGGTTGGGAGCAACTTGAAATGCAGTGTTTTACAAAAGCTCCCTTTCTGCTTTTGTCTGTATTTTGTCTGCAAAATGACTAAATGTAAATGTAAACTCCCTTTCCAATTAATGAGGTTGTGTTGTGGACTAATATTGTTGTGTTGTGTTACGCTTAGCTGTTTTCTTAGCTTGGTCAGGTTGGAGTGTTAGCCGGTTTTAAAGAGGCTTTAGGCACATTCTAGACCAGCTGAAGACCAGTTTGGTAGGGCAAGAAGACTAGCTTAAACCAGCTAAGGCCAGCAAATCAGCTCATGCTGGTTTAGCAGGGAGGGATGTGCAAAACTACACATTTTCAAAATAAACTTTTCGTGGCTCAAGTTTGTAAATGTATTCTGCTAAAAAATTACAGCTAACTGTCAACATGCTGAAACCCTTTCTGAGAAGTTGTATCTCTTCATTCATCGCCTGTGAAGCAGTCGCTAAAATATTAAAGATAAAAACAACTAGAACCACAAACAACTAAGAACAGCTAAAATCTCACAAGTCAACCTTGTTAAGGCCTTATAGACATATGATTAGTGCCCTAAACATACAAAGAGCGCATGTGTCTGCTTATTAATCAAAATCAACTATATATCACAACTGGAAGTTTTTACAAGCACTCGATGATGGTTTAAAGTGGGTAAGAAAATACATTAATAATTGCACACACTTTCAAGTGTAGCTTGATGATAATTGTACTTCTAATTATTAATTATACAAGAAAAAAAAAAAGAACAGTCCTTGTAAGCATTATAGATAGTTTGTGTTTCTGGTGTAGAACCAAACTTTGTTTAGCTTAATGTAATGCTGTATATTGAGAAGCAGATGATGTTAAATCCATTTACGAGATACATATCTGAGGAAAAAGTTGGTCGGCGCCATCTAGCGTGTCCACGCACAGGGGGCGAAGGGACACATGTGCATTAGCAGAAGGCGAAACATTTTTGCGAAGTTTTCGCATAGAAAAAATAAAACTCTGGGCGTGCTATTCCTTCCGGG
This sequence comes from Sinocyclocheilus anophthalmus, assembly GCA_018155175.1. NCBI lineage: Eukaryota > Metazoa > Chordata > Actinopteri > Cypriniformes > Cyprinidae > Sinocyclocheilus > Sinocyclocheilus anophthalmus. The sequence continues at coordinate 51,493 of JADLZN010002515.1, read as the reverse complement.
AAGGGGGGGGTGTGAAAGCACCGTTCATTGGCAATTCGCCTCGCTTTTTCGCATCGCGCTCAGTGTGGAAAGGCCTTTAGGTGTAGTACGAAACTTTGCTAAGATATTGTGTTGTGCGGGGCCCATAGCTTGTTTTGCTGTTAGTAATGGGTTTGATAATCCTGTCATGGAAAAATAAAGATAATCAAATGTGTCCAAATTCTTAGACATAGTATTTTCAAACACTAAAAACTGGTTTAAGTCTTTATTTCTATGTTTTGCTGTAGTGTGTCAGTAGTAAATATCAGTTTACATTTCCAACTTCATTTTGACGATTATTGTATAGATCAGGAGCTTTTTGTCTGACAACAGCCAGTCTGTCTGGAATGACACGAAGAAACAGAACCAACTGAGACAGACTATAAATCCAGACTTAAAACCATTTTTTAGCTGCTGAAATACTAGCGTTCTAATACTTTTTGGGTCCACCACTGTATATTGTGTGTGTAACATTTTTTTTAAATATATACATGTATGTGTGTGTACACAGTACACATATGTGACCCATGCTGGCAAAATGAGTAGATTTAAAAATTTTGAGCTGCCGGCAAAAAAAAAGCCAAAAATGTCGATTTTGGTCGAATCTGAGATTTTCACAAAAATGTGTTCATTAAGCCCTCGTCTAGTGATCCCAGTGCTCCAAATAGTAATTAAACATCTAAAAGTATCTTTATTTGTACGTTTTCTGAGATGAGTACCTTTTCTCCGCTCGCTTCTCATGCTGCCTCTCATCCGAAGCACATGCATAAAGGCACTTCCAGCCGCGTGCGATCCCGATAAATATACACATACGCACAGAATTACATTATTTAAGTATTCACACAAACATAATCTGTTTTGTCTTAAGTGAACGTTTGGGGAACTTTTGGGGAAAAACATCAGATGTGTAACATTATATTAGATCCGTGCATTACACTATGTCTTAATATATAGGCTGTCTGTCTCATTACTGTTAATCAAACAATAAACGAAAAGAGGGAATCACTCGATGCATGATTGAACTGCTTTTGTAGTTTTAATAATCCATTTATTTTTAATGAACACACTTAAGTGATTTTTACATTTTACTACTCATTTTTCTTACTTGAATGCTTATGTTTAGATATAAAATGAAAAAAAGTAATACACTATACACTTGTTTCTTTCTTATATTTGTTTATTTTTTGCATTGGTTCATTAATCTAGTAATGATTATTAAGAAAAGAAGTAGGGGAAAATATGTAATGTTGCTGGGTGATTTTGCTTTCGTACCTTCAGAAAACTTTAAATCAGTTTTTCTCTAAATTTACTTTGCTGACTCCATCGACTTCAAACAGGTGTAACTCAGTAATTTTTTCGCCCCATTCCAACATATCACACATAATTTTGAAGGTCTAGTAATAGAGAATGCAAAAATAAAAATAATAAATTTTTGAAAATTTGCTCATTGTGACTGCCAGCACTAGTCACATATATTATGTAAACCAAACTTTTTTTTACACTCTAAAAAATGCTGGTTTGTTTCAACCCAATTTTGGGTCAAATATGGACTAACCCAACTGTTGGGTTATATTTTGGTAACATTTAAAAAAAAATTGGGGGGGGGGGCTTTTTAACCCAAAAGTTGGGTTAGTCCATATTTGACCCAACATTGGGTTGAAACAACCCAGCATTTTTTAGAGTGTACGATTAATCGTGATTAATCGATTTGCCAGCCCTATTTTCAATATAAATAGAAACTGTATACACACTACAATGCCACATAATTTTTTACATTTTCTGAAGAATATCTCAGTGGGTACTTGCATGTACTAAACTTACTAATCAATTTTACTTTAACTAGTAAGTTACTGGATTAGTAGTAAGTTTCATTTCTGTTAAAGTTGTTGTGCTGTTAACCTGTGTTAGGTTTGCTAATAGCATTATGTTGCAACTCACATTGCATGTTCTGATGACTGTAAAATTTTGACAGAAAAATAAAGATAATTGTTTATTTATTGCAATGAGAATTGCTAAAGATAACGGTGAAAAGACTCAGTGTCAGAGGAGCACAGAAGTTTGATCAAGACCTTGCAGAACAGAACATGAGAAACTATTTCATCCACCAAAGTAGTGAAGATGGACATGCCGTCATGTCAAATAAAACGTTGCTAGCTTCACAAGGAAGGAATATCTAGTCTCGCTGCAACTAAAAGCAAAAAGTGGAGTGATACATAACGAAACAATCAGCAACCACGTTCAGCAACTGAGCACTGTAGGACCCATAGTACCATGATGCTGTGCTGCCATTTTTTCCTCTTTTTTCCCTTCATGATGGAATCCCAGAGCTCTATCACTTACTTTCAAGACCAAGAGCCCTTTACGTACCATGAGATCAGAAAGGGAGTGACAGACTGACAGCCATGAATCAAAGTTGCATTTGGCCATTTGATCTGAGCTCATTCCTCTGACTCGGATTCTTCCGATTTTGGAAAGTTGTGTGGTCCTGGAAAAGCACAAAGGGGAAACATTTGGGCTGAGTTAAGCCAAAGCGCATCTATTCCCCAGTCGTGGTGCTGATGGTGCGAGCCATGTTGGTGCCCTGGGCCTTAGCCGCATCTCTGTTCCTCATTAACACAACATGTGCTGAGTGTGAATGTTCTTTGCAGTGAGCAGAAGCCATAGCGGTGTGAACACAGCTGTTAGCATTGCACAGCAGTGACAAAGACAAAGACAACTGGAGGAGAAATGCAGGGGGGGGTATATTGTACCTCTGAGCTAAAAGCCTTGTGCTACAAGAGTCATTTGATGAGTCATTTGAAACACATTAACCTTAACTGTTTGTCTTTAATGTTGATACTGTAATATTTCAATTATGACCAAACTGCACACAGTCTGTTATTTTCATATTATATTACAGTGGGGCAAAAAAGTATTTAGTCAGCCACCAATTGTGCAAGTTCTCCCACTTAAAAAGATGAGAGAGGCCTGTAATTTTCATCATAGGTATACCTCAACTATGAGAGACAAAATGAGAATAAAAATCCAGAAAATCACATTGTAGGATTTGTTACAATTTAATGGTAAATTCCTCGGTAAAATAAGTATTTGGTCACATACAAACAAGCAAGATTTCTGGCTCTCATAGACCTGTAACTTCTTCTTTAAGAGGTTCCTCTGTCCTCCACTGGTTACCTGTTTTAATGGCATCTGTTTGAACTCGTTATCAGTATAAAAGACACCTGTCCACAACCTTAAACAGTCACACTCCAAACTCCACCATGGCCAAGACCAAAGAGCTGTCAAAGGACACCAGAAAAAAAATTGTAGACCTGCACCAGGCTGGGAAGACTGAATCTGCAATAGGTAAGCAGCTTGGTGTGAAGAAATCAACTGTGGGAGCAAATATTAGAAAATGGAAGACATACAAGAACACTGATAATCTCCCTCGATCTGGGGCTCAACGCAAGATCTCACCCCATGGGGTCAAAATGATCACAAGAACTGTGAAAAAAAATCCAGGAAAAAACCCCCCCAAAACCCCAACCCCCCGGTGGGGGGGGGGAAAGCAAAACAAAAAAAAAAAAAAAAAAAAAAAACCTTAGGTGGGGGGGGGGGGGGGTGAAAAAAAAAAACAAAACATTGAAAACCCCTTTTGGGGCCCAGATAGCTGGGACCAAAGTAACAAAGGCTACAATCAGTAACACACTGCGCCGCCAGGGATTCAAATCCTGCAGTGCCAGACGTGTCTTCCTGCTTAAGCCAGTACATGTCCAGGGCCGTCTGTAGTTTGCTAGAGAGCATTTGGATGATTCAGAAGAGGATTGGGAGAATGTCATATGGGCAGATGAAACCAAAATATAACTTTTTGGTAAAACTCAACTTGTCGTGTTTGGAGGAGAAGAATGCTGAGTTGCATCCAAAGAACACCATACCTACGTGAAGCATGGGGGTGGAAACATCATGCTTTGGGGCAGTTTTTCTGCAAAGGGACCAGGACGACTGATCCGTGTAAACGAAAGAATGAATGGGGCCATGTATCCTGAGATTTTGAGTGAAAACCTCCTTCCATCAGCAAGGGCATTGGCTGGGTCTTTCAGCATGACAATTATCCCAAACACACCGCCCGGGCAACGTAGGAGTGGCTTCGTAAGAAGCATTTCCAGGTCCTGGAGTGGCCTAGCCAGTCTCCAGATCTCAACCCCATAGGAAATCTTTGGAGGGAGTTGAAAATCCGTGTTTTCCAGCGACAGCCCCAAAACATTACTGTTTTAGAGGAGATCTGCATGGAGGAATGGTCCAAAATACCAGCAACAGTGTGTGAAAACCTTGTGAAGACTTACAGAAAACGTTTGACCTCTGTCATTGCCAACAAAGGGTATATAACAAAGTATTGAGATGAAATTTTGTTATTGACCAATACTTATTTTCCACCATAATTTGCAAAAAAATTCTTTAAAAATCCTACAATGTGCTTTTCTGGATTTTTTTTCTCATTTTTGTCTCCTCTCATATTTGAGTTATACCTATGATGAAAATTACAGGCCTCCCTCATCTTTTTAAGTGGGAGAACTTGCCAATTGGTGCTGACTAAATACTTTTTTTCCCCACTGTAATATATATATATATATATGTATATTTAGTGTGTGTTCACACTTGTCATGTTTGGTTCGATTAAAACGAACTCTGGTGCGATTGCTTTGTTAGTGCGGTTCGTTTGAGTAAGTGTGTGAACGCTGCCACCGAACCCTGGTGCGCACCAAACAAGTGGACCGAGACAGCTAAAAAGATGGGTCTCGGTCTGCTTAAAAACGAACTCTGGTGCGGTTCGAATGAAATATGAATACAAAACGGACCAAATACTTCTAAACGAACCAAAAGCAGGAAGTAATGTCAAGATGCGACGCTATGCAACATGATTTGACGACACGGAATGAGCGGTGTAACCAGAACAAAATGAGCAGAGGGCAAACGTGGAGCAACGATGAAGTAAAGTGTCTTTTATGAGCTCCTTGTGAGCTTGCAGACGGTGAAAATAAAATTATATGTACACGCAAGAATGAGCGCACTTAGTCCAGCAGACGACATTAGGTGTGTTCGACTTAAAAGTCTAATGCACCTTTTGTTTCGGGTGTTCAGTGAATTCCGTCAAGATATATACATCATTCAAGCCGGCCAATCAGGTTGTGAATGTATCACTATGCATTTATGTTTGGTGTCTTTAAGTTCGCTTTCAAAAATGCCAATGTGAACGCTAAGCGGACCAGAACCAAATGTATCATTTTCCTTTTTGGTCTGGACCAAATGAACCAAACGAACCGAACTACAAGTGTGAACACACCCTTAATGTAAGCAGTCCAGGCACTCAGTTTCCAATCTTATGTGTGAAGGTTTTTTATATAAGGCAATTAACAGAAGAATGGCCTCTCTTAATAATACTATAGCTGTCAATCAAATGGGTCTCTGGTGAACTGCAGTAGCAAAAAGAAAGTTGTCTCTGAGAGTTTGAGTGTATTCGTCCTTCTGCAAAGTGTACTTACACTCTTTTTTCCTGAAGATCAGATACCGAAGGATAACGTCCTGAATCCATAAAACCATACCAATGGGACAAACACAAGGCAAGATGAAGTGCTACCTGCCCAAACAGTTTGTCTCAAGGTCATGCAAATGCACATGAGGCCCCCGCATCTGATTCGCTTCTGTGTGTTGTGTGTCGCCCTTTATTTGTACAGCCAGCAGCCGGAAGGCTGTTATGCTTCTCCTGTTTAACTCGCTGCTCAGGGATCAGCATGGCTGTGTGACATTTGTTGGCATGTTTCAGAAGTACTGAGGGATTCCAATTCACCTCCTTGTCAGGATAATCTACAGATTCCGGTCCAAGACAGCAGAATGCTGCCTACTCATCTTTTTCCTCTTGATTTAAATCGCACTACGCCATGGAAAACTAATGCAGCTTGAAATGACAGGAAGTTCAGTTCAGAAATCAGCTGAGACAAGAGCATTAACTGTGAGAGTATAAAGTACACACTCTGAACAATGTAAGAGACAAAGAGATCTTGTCTCCAGGTTTCCTCAAATAGGAAAGGCTTCAAGAAAGTCCTTAAATATATAACAAATCAAAACAGCAGTTCTTTACCGAGAGCTGCTATCGAAACAAGGTTCATCGTGTAAGTGATGTTATCTCTACCAGAACAGGCACTTTAAGGTTATGTTTTGTAGGGTTAACAGGGCCATGGGTAGTCAATAACAGCATGCTGTATTTGATTTCTGCCTTGCTTTTACCAAGGGTAAATTGCACTCACATTGACTTTATTTGAGACAGAAAGCAGTACCCTAATACACACTTGCATCCACATAGGCAGGTTTCAAGTTAATCTCAGCGGTGCTCATCTCCTTTACTGTGAATCTGAAGATCCTAACAAGGGTGCATTATCAATACCTTGGAAACAACGATCGATTTAAAAAAACCATGCCTGGATCAGCTCGATGTAACTACAGCAAGAGGAGAGATGTGATGACTATCTCTCATTCACAAAGATATTTTTAACCTCCTTCCACTACGACCAGCCCAGTTCTTGCAGGATACCCAGTCTTGCCCCTCCAAGGACACAGTCTTGCTTCCTTCAGTCAAGCTCAAAGCTAAAACAGCCTCTTTCAGAAAAAGCCCCTCTCCTAATCACCGAGCTGACATGCAATGATAACTCCATCATGCTGTCAATCGAAGCACTGATGGCAGCTGAGTTATGACCGAACCGAGGCACTAGTCGGTGCTAAAGGACATATCCTTTTATGACCTTGTCCATAATGGAGTCTAATGGTTTATGATGTGTAGTGCTGGAGAGAAAGGTCATCTGAGGTTTCATTCCAAATGGCCGCCTTTCCCGGGAGCGCATGGAGAATAATGGGAATGATTTATCATTTTGAGACTTTTTATCACGGTTAAACAGAGGCACCGCAGGTCAAATCCAGGGAATCCTCTACGTGGGTAACGCTGAATGGGGTGAACCACAACAGATCTACTGCCCTTGGCTAAATTTGGCGTGAGGTCAGCACCATCATATTTGGATGATTTCAAACATGACTGAGATAACTGTATTGAATATAAGGTGAAGAAATTAATGATAGTAGGGGTCAAAAGGCTTTGAACAGACCCGGACAGGCAAAGGCAACATCTAATTTCAAACCAAACTACCTGATATAAGAAAATAGTTGCAATACTTCTGCCCTCTAGGTTTACAGCTTCTCTGCAATATCAGGAATGAACAGCGATCCAAAAAGAGAGGAAAGAACACTACTTGTACAAGAATACATGGTCCTCTGTATGAAGTGGATGAAGTTCACGTTCCTTTCTATAGATCTTGATAGCCTCAGCTGGCCAGCAGGTCAGTGACAAGGTTAAGTCTTCTAGAGACTGAACCAATCAATATAAGTTGGCCAGACCATTATGACCAGACCTATAGCCAAGTGACAACTCATTGGTTATTTCTTTTTTAACAAAGTAACTCCAATTGAAAAGTCTCCCATTATTTGTTGAAAAGCTTGAGGTAAAGAGTAAATGTCTGAGTTTTTCTGGCAGTTCCAGACCAAATACTTGGTCAATAAAGCTTCAGTGATCTGTATTGGTGTTGCTACATGCTTCCTTCTGGCTCAACTTGACTGTCAATTGTTTCCTGTCTGGAAAGAGCTTGGCACAAGTGCCTATTGACACATTTAAAATGGAGGACAGCTTTGGCCATGAGCCCTTACGGACTTTCAGGATTCCTGAAGCACTGGAACTTGAGCATGATTGAGCAATTAGGGCTTTCAATCTGCAGGGAGCAGTCACCACTCATTAGCTCTCACCAGCAGAATCCACATTTCACACCCACCACCAGCCTGAGGGTGGTCAGTCGGAATAATGTTAAGCAAAACACTACAACATGCTTATTAGCACAAGCTGCCAAATGCCAAGATGGTGGCGTTTTGCCATAAAGACGGACCATTTGCTATAAATGAGGCCATGATAAAGATGGAACGGCATGAATTTTAATCCAGCGTGGACACAGATAACTTTGGTTGTGGGTGGTGAGTTTAATTCTTTGTTCTTGTCTTCTATCCTGCAGCAAAGACCATTATTATTTAGATTACTTGTACCTCTGCAAAACCGAAAAATTAAAAAAGCAATGAAAAAATTCAAAGCAAGAGACACGTCAAATGGTACACAGTGATAACAACCCATTTGGGCTATATATTTATCCTTCATAGCCATGTTTTCATTAGTGTCAAATTGCATATGGCATCTTCTATCATCTGAGCAAGAATAGATCTCATTATTAAGAATATTTCAAACTGTAAGCTGTAAAGGCCAATGCTGAATCAAGGTTTGGTGAAATACACCTAAAGAATTGTACCCTGTTCACACTGATAGTGACTTGAAGCATCAAAGAGATGGAAAGTCATTCATTTTAAATGAGAGTTGGCGATTTTCAGTGACATAACAGCAGTGACTATTGCCTAACCAATATAAGCATGTCCTGGTTCTTGACAAGGTTGACTGTACTATATGAATTGTCTCTGGCCACATATGAAGAAATATAATAAAAGATGGAATGTGGAAAACCATGTCAGAAATTGCTGGAGTAGTCGCAGGACATACAGACCTGGCAACCTCAGAATGTGGTTTAAGAGATAAAAATATTGATTATTCTGTAAAATTACTTAAACCTCCAGCTACATCATTCTAAGTAATAAGTGTTCAACAAGTGTTGTGGACTTTCCAATCTATTGACATGAAAGAACAGAGCGGCACAGGTTTCATTTTGAAAAAAAGAGGGTTGAGGCAACAGACAATTGCACACTAAGACCACAAAGAAATACACAGAGAAAGTGGAAAGTTTATGGCAGTGCCATTTTACTGTGCTGGAGTGACCAGCTGCAAAGTAACCTGAACTTCAAAAATACCCACAGCAATTCAGCAATTTCAGACGTTCAGAAACTGCATTGGTCTCTGACATTTCAAGCGGTGCAAAATCTTTTGGAACAAAAATCCATTCCCAATTTAGTGCAGCAAGAAGCGATCCATACTCGCTAGAATTTGTGTCAAGGACAGAGGAAAATCTACAGAGAACGGGGAACAAAATTAGAGCGGAATGTCAGATGACCTTCCATTGATTAGGTCACATCATGGACTTCCATAGACTTCCATGGACTGGGAAAAAAATCTGTAATAGGAAAGATATTGAAATACCCCCAAAGTAACTAAGAACAACTAATAAAATAATTAAACATACATACACACATAACCAAAATGACATGGTAATGACATGCTATACTCCATGTTAAATTATAATTAAAAATAAAATAAAGTTTACAACTCACTTATAATAATTAGTAGATTTTATTATTCCATCTTAGTAATTTTCATTTAATACACACACACAATGCTACAATATTATATATATAATATATCTATACATTATATATGTTTATTTTACAACTATTCATGTGTGCAAAGCCCAAAAGTTGCACATAAAAGTTCTTTTTTTGCCTCACATTTCATAAAAACAAAAAAATAGCAGAAGGAAGGTGGAGGTGGAGGTAGACAAGATGAACGTACAAATAAGATCCGTGAAGAAGTCGTGGAACACTTGAGGGTGCTTAAGGTCTTTATGAGGAGGAAACGCAGCGGGGAGGGAGGCAGGCAGGGAATCCTCAGCAGGAAGACACTTCTGTGGCTCTGGGAGAAATGAAAGGAGCATCTATAATCATTTGGCGGTGTGGAACGAATTAAGGCGGAGGGTGGGGAGGGGGCTTGCACTGTCACCCCAGTGTCAGGATAACCTGATTAGAGCCAGCCGTGATTCATCTATCGCTCCCACTCTTTCATCTGAGCTGTTTGGAAAACTTCTCCTTTTTCGCGTTCCCTCCATCAAGCTGTAGCTTTCTGCTTCTCAATTACTTATTTTTTCTACTCCGTTTGATGCTTTTTGCATTTTCTCACTCTCCCAAGGAACGTTTTCCACACGTCTCATCTTTCTGTCACATGAGGAATTAATGGCTCAGACTCACATAATCGTGCACATTCAAAAGCATAAAAATCTACATACTCCCCCCAAAAAATACAGTACACACTTTGTGCATGTATACATGCTTCTGGTTGTGCTGGGCTGATTGTTTTTTTTATTTTTTATTTTACAATATTTCATCTATACTTTATATGAATGGATGTGCATTTTTCCACTTATTTTAGAACTAGGAAAAAAAATATTAATTTCTGAAATGAATATGGACTGTTTAATGTGTTGAAAATAAATAACAATTAATATAACTTCCTTTTCTTCCATTTCCTGAGGCTATACTATTGGTTTCTCCCCAATTCCTGTAATTCTGATATTCACCATTATTATGCAACCCTTGTCTTGCCAATCTCTCCCACCCTCCAGGTCTAAATTGATGTCTACAATTACCTTTTAACCTTAAAACAAGTCTAATTAAAATATTTAAGAAATGTATTAGTAATCTATTTAATACAATTACCAATATAGCCTTAACTACATATACTGCATGATTCTTGGAAAATTATGCCATAAAATAAACATGATTTAAATATACTTTATTTTTCATTATTCTACAACAATCTGTGGATTCAATGTGAAGATATTTATGATTACAAGTTTGGTTTTTTTTTTTTTATAGGTGCAATTAATTGTGATTAATCACAGAAAACTGTACTACCATTTTTTTATTGATTCACAACTTTAACTTATTTGTACGCATTAATTTATTTATGTGCATAATGTATTTAGGTGCTTTTTTGAAGTACAGCATTGTACAAGAGTAAAGCGACAAGATTTGGACAAAATACAACTGCAATTCCAAATCTGCAATATCCTTCAGTTGTGAATCATGACATATGTGCCACAATTTGGCCTCAACGCATTTGTTAAGTATTGTGCCATTTTACTATTTGTTCATGTAAATGTGCAGGAGGATAAAGAGTAAACTAATGACAATATACACATAATTACATGTATATGGGATTATTATTCTATGAAAGTCACAATATGTCTTCAAAATTGCGTAGTTCAGTTTACTCTTTCTAGATAAGTGCACGATTGGTCTCAGAAAATCCAGTATTCATTGACTGCACTTTAAGGTCTGTGGCAAACAGAGTCAAAGTTAAAATTGTTTGACCTGTATGTTGCATTCCAGTGCTTGACCTTCACACACCACTGGAATGGGGCTACCAATGTAGCTTGACACTTGGATGTAGTTCAGTGCACTGGGGAACATTGACACGGATCATGTGAAACAGCCATGATTCCCTACATTGGCTATTCTTGTCTTAATTCATTCTTTTTGGCAGTGTAGGCTGACGTTGGGTTCTCTCTCCATCTATCTGTAGGATTGCAGGAGTTATGGGGCTCAAGGTCATGCTTTACCCACCCGCACCCCTCACCCTGCTCCTGCCTCAATTATTTGCTTCAGGGGGGAATTACTCCAGCCTCGACAGACCTCTCCATCCCATTTCCCTGTTTCTCTCTCTTGCAGTTCACATCACTCTCTTCACATATACAACTCCCAACTAATTTTCCATTTTTGTGCATGCATTCCTATTTTAAAATCAACGTAACTGTGTTCTTCTCCACATTCAAAGCATCAAGGTAATCTCTAAATACTTGATTTCTCTACCAACAGTTTACACCAGGGGTAGCCAACCCTGTTCCTGGATGGCTATCACCCTGCAGAGTTTAGCTCTAACCCTAATCAAATTCACACGAACCAGCCAATCACGGATCACTTGATCACCTACAGGTACTGTAGGTTTGTTGGAGTGGGGTTGGAACTAAAGTCTTCAGGAAAAAATCTTCAGGTCTTGAGGACCCAGACCTTAAGATGGTGGCAGAAGTTCTGGACTCCATTGCAGCTTTAAGTGGGATTTATACTTTTGCCTAGCTCTGCTCCGAATAAAAAGCCTTGGACAAACTATGCAAAAAAACAAACAAAAAAAACCACTATGCACTGTTTTCCCTCAAAGCGTCAAAAAGCACCTGTTGGAGTTTGAAGTTCACATCAAACTGCTTCTGTTTCACACAAATGCCGGCACAGACGTCCCTATTCGGCTAGAATCGCATCTTCGGAAATGGAACTGCGCGGAAAGTTACAAAAAATGCTGTGCACACCGCCACGCGAAATGAAGTTTGCGCGCACTCAAAGCGAACTTCTGACAACACCGCGATATTTGCCATATTTGCCGCGTGCACCCAAGCAAACTTGTGGATGCGTCGAGTATAAATCAGCCTTTAATTAGCCAAAGACGGCCCAACAGGCCATCTGACAGACAACCACAGTTAGTTTAAAGCAACCAACCACAGTTAGTTTTGTTCAGCATTATGGTGTGAAAGGTAAGGGTGTCAGAGGAATGAAAATATAAAGCTGATATCCCTACAGTAACATACTGGCATGCAACCAATAAATCATTATTCAAGAATAATGTCGTGCAACAATGGTGCATAATGTTTACTGCAACAATGGTGCAGAATCTATGCTGTGAACTTCACATACTTTTAAAACTCAATTTTTCAGTTGATTGTGATAAGTGAACATTGTCCGAGTTGTAAACACAATGGCTTTCTTCTTCCATGAGGGGGTTTGTCATCACAAGGGCTTTGTTTCCAAGCAGGTCTATTGAAGAATGCAACACACACATCTCCCAGAAATGGGAAGGGTCAGTTTGTGTGCCCTATGTATCAGACATTCAGTCAGTGAGCGTGACGTCTCTGGCCGAGACCAGCAGCGAGGTAGCCCTCCAGGAGCGTGTTGCTACCCCTGGTTTACGGCAATGATTCCCAGCTGGTTTTGCTTCAGGTTCCAGCAAACCCGCTACAAATCCAAAGATTTCAACAAGTTTTTAAAAAATTAGGCATCGATGTCGCCGTAGGCCAGGGGTGCCCAGTCCAGTTCCTGGAGATCTACCTACCTGCAGAGTTCAGTTTCAACCCTGCTCCAACACCTGACTGTAATTATCTAGTGCTCCTGAAAATCTTAAGTAGGTTCATTTGTGTTTGTTCAGGGATGGAGCTCCAGAATCAGGGTTGGCAACCCTTGACATAGCCAGTGGTTCCCAACTACGTTCCTGCACGTCTCCTTTGTCTGACACACACATTTGAGGTCTTGGAGTCTCTACCAATGAGTTGATGACCTGAATCAGGTGTGCTTGATTAAGGAGACATGCAAATTGTGCATTCTCCATGAATGTGGTTTTCCAGCCAATGACGAAGGCCAGCGGTTTTCAATTTCAGTCATCGCGTACCACAGCTCTGCATATTTTGCATGTCTCTCTTATATAACACACATGATTCAGATAACCAGCTCGTTAGAAGAGAGCTCCATGCATGACCTGTGTTTTCCGATTGACATGGTCCCTACACAGTGTTCATTGCTCCCTACTCCCGGAGCACAGGCAATCCATTCAAGTTCACTTAACTTCGGAACATTCATTCACAGACTTGCTCTACGCCACTGCCTGCAGCATCTTCACAAACAGAGGAAACTTACTAGAGAATTCTAAAGTGTGACATAATATACCTCTGTAAATAAGTACAATTTAAATTCACGTCTCGCACACTTTAATGTCCTTTGAATGTAACATATACGGTCCCTTCGAACTGGAATCATGGCGGAATATCCTGTGATGTCCACTTCGCAGGGCACTTATGGTTGAATAGAATAAACATCTGAAGTGATATGTGAGGACTAGAATTGAGAACCACTGATGTAGGCAATGGGAATAGTAACAAGTCCACTTGTGCTTTTGGAAATCCAGTTTGTGTTATTGCATCATCTGGCATTTTCCATACCCTCCAAATAATTTTACCCATTCATATCCAACAAATGCTCCATCAAAGGTTTCTCAATTGGTAAGTGGCGTAACCTCTCAGCCTAAAGTAACGCACATGAAAACAGATGTCTTCCAATATTTCATTGAGGGCATCCTGGCCAGAACAATAAAATAAACCAACAGCCTTTGCAAGGAGCCACCTGAATTGGTACCTCTGTACTGAGATCAGAGTGGATATTGAGCGCTAGTCACTGGACGCATCAAATCAATACCAGCAGAAGCCAAGGGGAGACGGTGCAGATTGTGGGATGATTTATGCCTCGCAAAGGGCATCTAATACCCCGTTCAGAGCGTGATAGGCTCTACTAGGGCAGAAGCAATGCTGGAATCTATAGCTTTTTGATTCACGAGTGCACAGCACAGATCTGCAAACCCAATGGGAAAAACTGTCTCAGCTTTTTTCTGCTGGGATAATTCATTTCGGAACAGAGTGTATGACTGCTCGAGGAGCGAATCAAGTATTCAACATGCCACATCAGTAGCTGAGAGGTCTACAGTTCTACATCATAATAGAGTTCAGTGGGCTGAAAGTTCTGTGTTGCAAACCGCATAAGAAGAAGAGCTGCATCCCATTTTGATTCAATCACTTGAATTATACCCAGGTGTCGACAAAGGTACATTCGCACTGACAGCGATTAAATTGCTTGGAACTCTCTGTTCTGTTTGTTGCAATATACTCCTATATCAATATATCCTACTACAACCAGCTGAATTGGGAGATGAATCACAAGAGATACACCAATGATTTTTGAGGCCAAGAACCCAAAATATGATGACTGCCTTGTGAGGGACTCTCTTTCTAAAATACAATGGCAGCTATTCAATGTCCTGTATGAAAACCATCTATACAGCACGAGAGGTTCTGGAGTGTTTGCTTTAATGCGTCCAACATAGCCAGTGTTACGGAAAATCAAAAATAGTGCTTTGACTCACATACATTATCCCACACTCTATATAACTGCATTTCTCCTTCCATTCCTCTCGGTCTCCTTATCTCTATCCATCTATTCCCTGTTTCGCTCTCTCCCTCTATTGTTCTGTTGTTTGTGTCTCTTTGATGCTGGGTCAGTAGAGGAGAGTGAGAGAGCGAGATACCGTGGATAATGAGCTTTAATCAGACCCAGAGCTCACAGGAAGCACAATCATCAGAGCCCTGATGTTCAGACTAGCCACTCGCTGTGCTCAACACACACACACACACACACACACACACACACACACACACACAGGTTTGTTTTTGTGAAAAGTGGGGACATCCCATAGGCGTAATGGTTTTTATACTATACAGACCGTATATTCTATTGCCCTACGAACCTAACCCTAACCCTACCCCTAAACCTACCTCTTATAGGAGACTTTGTGCTATTTCAGATTTTCAATACACTCCATTCTGTGTGATTTATAAGCGTTTTGAAAAGTGGGGACATGGGGTAATGTCCTGAAAAGTCACCTTCTCCTTGTAATACCTTGTCATACCTTTGTTTTATACAAATTTATGTCCTCATTTGCCCACAAAACATGCGCGCACACACACACACACACACACACACACACACATACAGATTATGTTCATAATGCAGTATTACCTGCTATTTTTTAAAGTGCTAGTATATTTAGTACAGCATATTTAAATACTGCAGTGCAAAAGTATGTAGTATACAGTGTGTACTGTGCAGTACACTAGCATTCAATTAAAAAAAAAAACTAAGAAAAAAACTCCTCAAACTCCCAGATCAAATACACTCCAGTGTGTGTGTTTGCATTTCTTATCCCTCTAAACCCTGATACGCTAATGCTAATCTATTTACTTGGCCGACTTTGAAACTTGATTAAACCTCTAGTTTTTAGAGAGACGCCACTGCCGCCACATGAAGAAAAGAATACTACATATATTTATATATGTGTCTCACACACCACACACACACACAAACACACACACACTCACACAGGGACTTATCTGCTTTCTGCAGACTACGGTATGTGTATGTGTAGCTATGAGTCAATGTAAACTCTATAATCTCGGGAGTTACAAATGTTAAATATTCCCTTAGGCCTCGACAAGGCACCACATCCCACTCGCATTCACACACGTACACTATACACTCATGTTCAATCACAGAGACCATCAGTTACACACCCGCTATCAAACACAAGCTCTGTTCCAAAGCCTTGTGAGCCGCATTGCTATATAGTGTTTACTCAGTCAGCTACCTTCTGAGGTACGCTAAAATATAGAAGCAAGTGATTTGAAACGCGCAACGTTGGCAGCAAATGGCACTCCTCAAGTGAAGCGCACGAGCAAGGCAACTCACAATTGATAGCATGTCGCTAAACTAACAATGTGATACTCTGATAAGCTTAACAATGCACATAGCTAACACATTTATTAGGAAAATAGTACATTTTAATTAAATATAATCACTTTTTTATTGATACCGCCATCCACCATCTTGGGTGTTTTTATTATTATTATTATTATTATTAAGCTTATTTATTAAGTCAATTCTGTCACAGTTCAGACAAACGTAACAACACAAAAAGTCAGTGTATCTTTTCGTCATGTCACTAACTAACTAACTAACTAACTAACTAACTCACTAACTAACTAAATCATAAATAATGATAGTTCAACACACAAAGAAAAAAAAAAGAGTATCTCTTTTATTTACATTCATGTTGTTCTAAACGTGACTTCTTCTTCTATGAATTACATAAAGAGAAGTTTAGCAGAATGTCCAAGTTGCTCTTTTCCATACAATGAAAGTGGGTTGGTACTGAAGAACTTCGTGTTTTAAGTTAACTAAACTAATTACAAATTGTTATTTGTGTACTTGAATAAAAGAAATTTATTAATAAAACACCAAGCTCAAACAACAATTAACAATGTTGTTTTCTTGGCAACTAACTGAAATAAATAAATTAATATGAATACTACAATACCTAAAACGAATAATCTAATTATAATATGACAAAATCAAACAAATTACTAAACACAACTGCAAATTCAAAGCTGAAAAATATAAACACAATCTTATTCGAATTAAATAAATTATATAACTGTATATCCTACTTAAGGTACTCAAAGGGAAGAATAAGCAAAAAAAAAACTAAAACATTAAAGCTAATAATAAAAATTACAAAAGCTAACAAAATTACTAAAACTTCAGTCATTTAAAATTTTAAAATTAAAATGAAAACTGAACCTATAAAAATCGAATTCAAAATATTTATAAATATTACAATGATATAAAAATGTTACTAAAATAACACAAATGATGTGAAAACACAAAGGTATCATAAGATTGATCTATATTACATATTTCCAGTCTTCTTATGCTATATGATAGCTTTGTGTGATAAACAGATCGAAATGAAACGAGTTATTCGAATTTGATGTTTGGCTGAACTGTTTCTTTAAACCCAAACTGAAATCCTTATCTAACGCTCATAGCTTCCATAACATCATCTTTCTCTTTATCTAATCCTCTTTCTTATAATCCTTCAACATGGCTGCTGTGAGTCTGGCCATGTGCGCTTGTGTGGACTTCATACGGTTACGTCCTCGAGGTGTGGACACTCCAGAGAATGACTGTGAGAATCTCATTCCCAGCGGTACACGGCGTCTGGACCGAGGTGCCACGACGGAAACAGAGAATGCAACATTTGCATTTAAAAAGGTGACATTTGCAATGCTGGTCTGGAGGCGCAGGCATGAGAGGAGAGACAGGTGCTGGGATAGCCCATATTCATCTCGGTGACAGGAGGACGACAATGAGAATGTCAAAGCCAAGAGTTAGACAGCACACCAAATCACACACACACACGCTCCGAAACGAAGGCCGCTGTCCAAACTAACACTGACAATCCACCCCCTCATCTCTCAAACCCATGTGCAGATAAATTGGTGGCTGTTCGAATCGACTTTTACCTCATACCGAAGTAATTACGTGAAAACAAGGGCTGGAATTTGTAATATCTGTTGTAGTCGCATTAAACTTCAAGTTCAGGCGAAGTGGTACATGCATTATTTATGTGAAATGTGGAATAAATGATAATGTAAACACAGACTGTTTAGACCCGAGGAGCATATGATTAGTGTGAGTTGAATTGTCTTCATTGTTTGTGAAGTGCAGGCGGGTCGTTCGGAGTTCATGTTGGTGCTGATGAGAATCAGATCTGGGGTTTGTTCGCTCTGTGAAGGGTTCTGATTGGCTGCCGTGATCAGAGAGCTGTGCTTGAACAATGAACTGCTAGATGCAGAGTGGGAAATGTGCGTTAAAGAATTTCAATGTTTTCTGAACAAGGCAAAATGGTAATGTCATGAATTTTTGGCCATGTACCATGTTAACAGCATGTTTCTTAAAACCTGTCAAAAATTTGGACTGATTTTAAATTTAAGCTTCTGCCAAAATGGATGAAAATAGTTTTATTTGATCAATATATTTGCATTTATTGGGTCAAAATATAATAAAAACAGTAATATTTTTAAATATTATTACAATTTCAAATAACTATTTTCTATTTGAATACATTGTAAAATGGGATTTATTCCTGTGATCAAAGCTGAATTTGTAGCATCATTAGTCTTCAGTGTCACATGATCCTTCAGAAATCATTCTAATATACTGATTTGCTGCTCATATTTATGTTTTATTCTTTTTTTTACTCTTTAATGAACAGAAAGTCCAAAAGATTTTCAAAAGAAACAGAAATCATTTGTAACATTATAAATCTCCTCCTCACTCTCTCTGCTCGTCGTCATCGATCTCTCTCGGTTTTTCCCTTTTTCACCGTAAGCAGGGGTATTATGTTTAACTAAACTTAAAACCTGAAAGCATTTACATAAAATTACTAAAATATTTTGTTAAAACTCTTATTTTATTAGCTAGTTGCCAAAGCAGAGTTCCAATTTCCATTTAGTTTAAATTATATACTAAAATCAAGCTACACTGAAATAAAAACGGAATAAAAACTAATATATATCGTATTATCTCTATATATATAGATATATATATATCCATAGCAGAAAAAAAATTATATAATGACAAAAAAAACTGAAACTTAAACATTTTAACGAAAGGAAAATGCAAAAAATAAAATATAATTATATTTCAATTATACTAAATAGCACTGCTACGGTTCAGAAGTTTAAGGATTAGTAAGGCATACAGATCATATTAAGTGACAAAGTCAACTAGCGATATCTGGTAGATGATTAGATATATATCATATAGAATATATTCTATATTCTTATATATATACAAGTGGGGAAAAAAGTATTTAGTCAGCCACCAATTGTGCAAGTTCTCCCACTTAAAAAGATGAGAGAGGCCTGTAATTTTTCATCATAGCGTAGACCTCAACTATGATAGACAAAATGGAAAAAAAATCCAGAAATGCACATTGTAGGATTTTTAAAGAATTCATTTGCAAATTATGGTGGAAAATAAGTAATTTGGTCATTAACAAAATTCCATCTCAATACTTTGTTATATACCCTTTGTTGGCAATGACATAGGTCAAACGTTTTCTGTAAGTCTTCACAAAGGTTTTCACACACACACTGTTGCGGGTATTTTGGCCCATTCCTCCATGCAGATCTCCTCTAGAGCAGTAATGTTTTGGGGCTGTCGCTGGGCAACACGGATTTTCAACTCCCTCCAACGATTTTCTATGGGTTTGAGATCTGGAGACTGGCTAGGCCACTCTAGGACCTTGAAATGCTTCTTATGAAGCCAGTCCTTCGTTGCCCGGGTGGTGTGTTTCGGATCATTGTCATGCTGAAAGACCCAGCCACGTTTCATCTTCAATGCCCTTGCTGATTGAAGGAGTTTTTCACTCAAAATCTCACGATACATATCCCCATTCATTCTTTCGTTTACACGGATCATTCGTCCTGGTCCCTTTGCAAAAAAACAGACCCAAAGCATGATGTTTCCACCCCCATGCTTCACAGTAGGTATGGTGTTCTTTGGATGCAACTCAGCATTCTTTCTCCTCCAAACACGACAAGTTGAGTTTTTACCAAAAAGTTCTATTTTGGTTTCATCTGACCATATGACATTCTCCCAATCCTCTTCTGGATCATCCAATGCTCTCTAGCAAACTTCAGACGGGCCTGGATATGTACTGGCTTAAGCAGGGGGACACTTCTGGCACTGCAGGATTTGAGTTCCTGGCGGTGCAGTGTGTTACTGATGTTAGCCTTTGTTACTTTGGTCCCAGCTCGCTGCAGGTTATTCACTAGGTCTCCCCATGTGGTTCTGGGATTTTTGCTCACAGTTCTTGTGATCATTTTGACCCCACGGGGTGAGATCTTGCGTGGAGCCCCAGATCGAGGGAGATTATCAGTGGTCTTGTATGTCTTCCATTTTCTAATAATTTCTCCCACAGTTGATTTCTTCACACCACGCTGCTTACCTATTGCAGATTCAGTCTTCCAGCCTGGTGCAGGTCTACAATTTTTTTCTGGTGTCCTTTGACAGCTCTTTGGTCTTGGCCCTGGTGGAGTTTGGAGTGTGACTGTTTGAGGTTGTGAACAGATGTCTTTTATACTGATAACGAGTTCAAACAGATGTCATTAATACAGGTAACGAGTGGAGGACAGAGGAGACTCTTAAAGAAGTTGTTACAGGTCTGGGAGAGCCAGAAATCTTGCTTGTTTGTAGGTGACCAAATACTTATTTTACTGAGGAATTTACCGATAAATTCTTTAAAAATCTTACAATGTGATTTTCTGGATTTTTTTTCTCATTTTGTCTCTCATAGTTGAGGTATACCAATGATGAAAATTACAGGGGCCTTTCTCCTCTTTTTAAGTGGGAGAACTTGCACAATTGGTTGCTGACTAAATACTTTTTTGCCCCACTGTATATGAATATATATTCTACAAATGGCATTCATCTTAAAATGTTAATAAAAACATAACTGTATTGTGTTGGCGTTCCTACAAAACCATAAGTCTCTGAGCCTCAGGTGCTGCTTGTTTCCAGCAAGATCTTAATTTGAGCCTCTGCCTTCTGGCGAAACCTCAAATGTGCAAATATCTGAAAGAATTGCGGTGTTTAAGGTCTCTAATCTTGCTGAGTTTATTTATTGCTGCTCGTCCCCGGCCAAATCCCTTCCTCATTAATATCCGTTGAAGCAAAAGGAAAACAGTTACTCTAGGTTTGCATCTAAAATTATACATTTTAAACGTATGTATTAGGGGATATTCTCATTTTAAGGCATTCAACAAGCTTGCCCCCATTTCCAAATAATAACAAGCATCTCATATTTTAATACACTTCCCTTGAAAGACAATTATCTTTAATCAGGATCTTTCTCTGTGTTCTCATGACTGCTTTTATCAGAGGAGATCATTATGGGTCAACTATTACCCAGAGTATAGTTTTACAGGCAATAAATAACATTATACGGTTGTAGGCGCTGTTTATTCATTCATTAATTTGTTTTATCTTTATTTTGGAATAACTTTAGGATAAAGAAGAGGCGGAAATTAGAGCATTAAACACCCAAACATAAGTTGAAAATTCTGTCATTATTCACTGTTGACTACTTTTGTGATGCTTTTTGGTCACCATTAACTTTCATTGCATGGAAAAGGTGTTAACATTCTGCTAAATTACTCCTTTTGTGTTTCACTGAAGAAAGAAACTCATACAGGTTTAGAACAACAACATAATTTTCATTTATGACCTTTTACTTTTACAAAAAACAAGATTTTTTTCAAGAGCTGCAGCGGAGGGGAAGATTTTTACTGAATACCAACTTAAATTGTATTTCTTTTTCACACAAAGCATACACAAAGCATATTTATTATATATATATACACATATACATAGAGAGAGAGCGAGAGCTGTCAGTTTAATGCGTTAACTTAATTAATTAGTTATGAAAAATAATATGATTAAAATATTTTAACACAGTTAACGCACTGGCCCCGCCCCAAACCTGTACATCATCTTACATTTCATATATAGTTGACTGTTGACAAATATGATGCAGGTCAACAGCTCCATAAATGCAGATATGCCCTAAAATTCAATATATTGTTGCAAAAAATGCCCCTGTATGAGTTTTTCTCATATTTATATCATATTATAAGCGATATCACACCAGCAGCAAGAGCAATATCACACGAGTGCTGTTTTTGTCACGAAGAACACGAGTGCAAATGTGATTTTATACAACAGTTCAGTAAATAAGAAGTTAATATTGTTATATATTTTAAACACAATTGTGTCTATTTTGTCAGTTTTGCCCACAAAAATATTACCTATAAAGCCACAGCAAAATTGTTGTGCGTCTCTGAGCAACACAGCGGTGTTTAGTTTCTGAATGAATCCGCGTTTTGAACAAATCGTGTGAACCAATGATTCAAAGCCCCATTCATAAAGAGAGCCATTTACCTCATTCCTGAATGAATCAGCCTTTTGAATGAATTAAAATGAATGAATGAATCAATACTCATTACGACAGTTACCCGGCCAACTGCTGCAGTTGTTAGTTTCTTATTTAGAGTATTATTTCATTTTAAAAAAAGGGGGGAAAAAACCAACCCCCCAAATATTTATTATGTCATCATTTAGGCTACTCAAACCTTCATGACTATTTCCTTTTGAGACGAAAGGACTGTTGAAGACTGTTGGTAACACAGCTGTTTTGGTTACCAATGACTTCCACTGCATGAACGAGATGTTTCTCAAATTATGTTTTTTATGTTAGTTTATGTTAGCCCGTTGTAGCTAAACGGTTTAGGTGTATTACATTTATGTTGAATCAAATAAAATATTTTTTTCTAAAGCTACTATTTGTAATGTCTGCTTTCTCATTTAACACAAAAATAGCATTTAATAATCTTTTGGGGGAATTTTCACAACCAAATGTAATTTTCGATTAGATTAATTAATTGACACATCCTTTTCAAATTAATATCAAATTACTTTATGTTGTTATTCACTGAAAAGCTTCCCCTCTACCGCAGCTTTCAAAAATATTTGGCATATATTGAAAAATATTTTATCTTTCTTAAAGAAATAGTTAAACCTCTATCTCTTATCAGAGTTTTTATAACTTACTCTCTTCTGTGAAACCAAAAAGAGAAGTTTAGCAGAATGTTAATGCTGCCCTTTTCCATACAATGAAATT
Source organism: Sinocyclocheilus anophthalmus (assembly GCA_018155175.1). NCBI lineage: Eukaryota > Metazoa > Chordata > Actinopteri > Cypriniformes > Cyprinidae > Sinocyclocheilus > Sinocyclocheilus anophthalmus. Next base: position 28,467 of record JADLZN010002515.1, on the reverse strand, counting down.
GAATTACATTACGATTTTGGACAATATAAAAAATATGACGCTTAACTCTACCTCTCATTCCATCCTGATTATCCGACAATAGCTGCTCACATCTCAGCATGTCTAACAGACATTTCTTGCTGGATGAAGGACCATCACCTTTAACTCAACCTGGCTAAGACAGAACTGCTTGTGGTTTCAGCAAACCTATCACTTCATCACAATTTCACCATCCAGTTAGGCACATCAACCATAACTCCTTCAAAAACAGTCAGAAACCTTGGAGTTATGATTGATGATCAGCTGACTTTCTCAGACCACATTGCTAAAACTGCCCGGTCTGCAGATTTTGCTTTACTCACATCGAGATCAGGCCCCTTATCTTTCAGAAATGCTTCCACCTCCTTGTCAAGCTCTTTTCTGTCTAGGCTGGCCTATGCATGCACTCATTGTCAGGTCTTCCAGCCAGTGCTATCAACCTTTACAATTAATCCAGAATGCGGCAGCAAGATTAATTTTTTATGAGCCGAAAAGAATGCACGTCACACTTCTATTTATCAGTTTGCACTGGCTACCAATAGCTGCTTGGATAAAATTCAAGGCATTAATGTTTGCCTACAAAACCACCACTGGCTCTGCACCCCTTTATCTAAATTCATTACTTCAGAGTTATGTACCCTATAGAAGCTTGCGTTCTGCAAGTGAACTTCGCTTTATTGTGCCATCTCAAATAGGCACACATCACTTCAACACAGTCACTTTTCATTAACTGTTCCCTCCTGGTGAAATGACCTGCCCAACTCAGTCCTTGGCCATCTTCAAGAATCGGCTAAAAGCACATTTTTTCCATCTTTATTTGACCCTCTCACTCTAGCACTCTCTATTCTAATTCTATTCTTTAAAAAAACACTTGCCCCTTTTGGACTTGCACTCTATTCATTTGCTGCTTGTTTTCTTTAAAAAAAAGCTAACACTAGCTTTCTAATCTTTTTGTATTCTATCTGTTTTCTTTTCATTTATTATACAATTAACAAAAGCAAAAAAAACCTCTAACACTACTTGCTCTATTCTTTTTCTATTCTATCTGTTTTCTTTTTATTTATTATATTATAAAAAAAAAAACTTGCTACGTGTGTTGCGTTAGGCTAACTGAGACTTGTTATAGCACTTGTATATCATTGCTCTTTTGTTGATTTTGATTGCTTCTATTGTCCTCATTTGTAAGTCGCTTTGGATAAAAGCATCTGCTAAATGACTAAATGTAAATTATTGTCATTATACACTTTATTTGCATGGACAAGGGCAGCGCTAACATTCTGCTAAATTCCTCCTTTTGCGTTTCACAGAAGAAAGCTATTTTTTTCTAATTTTCATTTTGGACTGAATTATATCTTTGAGAAAGAACAGGAGACCATTCTTGTGTGTAAAACTGACATTTCCAAAGCAAAAATGAAATCTTACCTTCATTAAGACGGATTCACTGAGCTTTTCTCGGTTTACAATCTTTATGGCGACTTTCTGACATGTGACACAGTGGACCCCGAGCTTTACAAGACCTAGAGAAAAAAAAAGAAGAAAGAAATTGGTCTAATCATTGATCTGCAACATGGCTGAACAATGTTTCGTTCACAATTTAATCAGGAAACCCCTCTCACAGGTAATTTCCTGTTACACACAAGCACGTGCCAGACGCTTCATTCATATCTCAAGACAAACAGCGTCAGGTGCAGCAGATAAGCAAAACGGCGAGAGGAATTGATGGCGAACAGCTACCTAAAGGCCTTTCTGCTCAGATCATTTCTCCCAAACATCCACCACATGCTTAACACTTTACGCTTCATGCTTCCCCCTCACTTCTTGATACTACACCACGTTCAAGGACTTTCTAAAGAAAAATTTTCAGCGTAAACACCTCGATAATGAATCAACAAGATAATGAATGTTTCATATCCTAAGGTGCACGTGTATCGGAAAACTGACAGGAGCGTAAACGGAAAACGCTGTGATTTGCAAAGAGGATGCTGTGAATGTTTTTGGTTTGTATTAAAGTGTAAGAAACCCCCACCTCATCCCTACCAAACCCTCGTCCCTGATGACACTCAACGGACACTCCTGAACAACCTCTGCTCTCTTGTGACTCAATGGCTCTTTATAAGCTGTGGAAAAATGGCTGGTTTTGAAGAGTCTTAAGATGGAGAGCAAAACTGTCCACTGCTGAAAAGGAGACGGAACAGCGAATACAATTTTTATGCCTTAAAAGGAACTGTACGGAAGTTCTAAGCGGCCATGCATTCTTTTTTTTTTCCTTCTTTTTTCTCGTTATAACGACTTAATTGTGTCGTTATCTTGACATAACGGGAGTTGGTTTCTCGTTATAACGACTTATTTTCTCATTATATCGACATAACGAGAGTTGTTTTCTCGTTATAACGACTTAATTTTCTCGTTATATCGACATAACGAGAGTTGTTTTCTCGTTATAACGACTTAATTTTCTCGTTATATCGACATAACGAGAGTTGTTTTCTCGTTATAACGACTTAATTATCTCGTTATATCGACATGACGAAAGTTGTTTTCTCGTTATAACGCCTTATTTTCTCGTTATATCGACATAACGAGAGTTGTTTTCTCGTTATAACGACTTTATTTTCTCGTTATATCGACATAACGAGAGTTGTTTTCTCGTTATAACGACTTAATTTTCTCGTTATATCGACATAACGAGAGTTGTTTTCTCGTTATAACGACTTAATTTTGTCGTTATCTTGACATAACGGGAGTTGTTTTCTCGTTATCACGACTTATTTTTCTCGTGATCTCGACAAAAAAAGTTGTTCTCGTTAGAACACCTACGTTTCTTTCTCGTTAATCGACATAACGAGGTTTCTTTTCCCTCGTTAAACGCCTTAATTTTCCCGTTAATATCGACATATCGAGAGTTGTTTTCTCGTTATAACGATTTATTTTCTCGTTATATCGACATAACTAGAGTTGTTTTCTCTTTATAACGACTTCATTTTCTCGTTATAATCGACATAACGAGAGTTGTTTTCTTGTTATAACGATTTAATTTTCTCGTTATATCGACATAACAGAGTTGTTTTCTCGTTATCCTCGACAAAGTTTTTATTTTTTTTTTTGTACAATTGTTGTTTTTGATCTAACTGTTGTTATAGTAACGAACTCAATCTGATGGACAGATAAACCATGCGCTCTTACTCTAGCCTAGGTCGTGGATATTTCAGCAAATTTTGCTTCGCCTAGTAATAACGTCTACAATACAAAAACAAAGGCTGATCAATCACGGTTGATATTTCCAGAGACAGTACGCTAAGCATGTGTTTGTGTAATTAGCATGTTTAAATGGCCAAAGCAACACCGCAAGCACAGGCGGAGCGCCTTCAGGATGCATAACTATTCTAAAATCTTTTAGAGCTGTTTGGATTCAACTCACTTTCAATTTTCATTTTATTTGAAAGAAAATTATATATAATTTGTAATTTTTAGTAGTCATTATATGCTGTGACTGATATCATGTGCGTTACCAGCTTCTGTTTGAAAAGAGCGTTCATGTGTAGCTATGTGTATATGTGTGTGTTTGTGTGTGTTGGTGTTGTGTGTGTGTGTGTGTGTGTGTGTGTGTGTGCTGTGTGTGCTTGTGTCGTTCCACACAGAATGTAGACACACAAGATTACAACACTGTTATAAACATCACCTGAATTATATTAGCCTATACACTTTACATATAAATCACATTTCTTATCAATATACGTTTAATGATTAACAATAAAGATTAATAAGGAAAAGAGGCACATTACAAATAGCCTATGTCGTTGAAGCCTGTCCTACTGTAGATAGACAGAACATCCCCGCTTTTAACAATTATGTACCTCAAAGAAGCACAAATAAAGATCTAGGTGCAAAACAGAAACGTGACGTCAACCTTGTTTACCTAAGCCTTACCCTTTTTTTATGAAACAGAGTGCGGTGGTGAAACTCATGCATCTAGCAAGAACTTAATACACTAAATAGTCATATTGATTCAAGCATTTAACATTTATGAATGAATTAAATGTAAGTAGCCTAATGAACAATACTGTACAGATTATAGCGATCACGAGGTCGTTCATATTCTATGCCAAACGCGTACAGTAAAGTGGATATGTATAGCCTACAACACCCCATCAGTTGTATTCAGGTCAATAGTGCCACCTGTTTTGTAACTTAGAGAACAACTTTTTTTGTCGATATAACGAGAAAATTAAGTCGATATAATGAGAAAACCACTCTCGTTATGTCGATATAACGAGAAAAAAAAGTCGTTATAACGAGAAAACAACTCACGTTATGTCGATATAACGAGAAAATTAAGTTGTTATAACGAGAAAACAACTCTCGTTATGTCGATATAACGAGAAAATTAAGTCGTTATAACGAGAAAACAACTCGTTATGTCGATATAACAAGAAAAATAAGTCGTTATAATGAGAAAACAACTCTCATTATGCCGATATAACGAGAAAAATGAAGTCGTTATAATGAGAAAACAACTCTCGTTATGTTGATATAATGAGAAAATTAAGTCGTTAAAACGAGAAAACAACTCGTTATGTCGATATAACGAGAAAATTCAGTCGTTATAACGAGAAAACAACTCTCGTTATGTCGATATAAAGAGAAAATTAAGTCGTTATAACAAGAAAACAACTCCCATTATGTCGAGATAACGATTAAATTAAGTCGTTATAACGAGAAAACCACTCTCGTTATGGTCTATATAACGAAAAAATTAAGTCGTTATAACGAGAAAACTCTCGTTATGTCGTTATAACGAGAAATTAAGTCGTTATAATGAGAAAACAACTTTCGTTATGTTGATATAACGAGAAAATTAAGTCGTTAAAACAAGAAAACAACTCTCGTTATGTCAATAAAACGAGAAAATAAGTCGTTATAACAAGAAAACAACTCCCATTATGTCGAGATCACGAGAAAATTAAGTCGTTAAAACGAGAAAACAACTCGTTATGTCGATATAACGTGAAAATTAAGTCGTTATAACGAGAAAATAACTCTCGTTATGTCGATATAACGAGGAAATTAAGTCGTTATAACGAGAAAAATCTCGTTATGTCGATATAATGAGAAAACAAGAAGGGAAAAAATAAATAATGCATGGCCACTTAGAACTTCCGTACAACTGGGCTGTTCATAATATATTATATTTATACCTTATAATCCATTATTTATTTATATCACATCTATATTTATTGTATATTTATATTAACATTAGATCACAGTATATTATATTATATCACTTAGAATAATATTATCTCCATTTGCCTATATAGATCACATTATATTAGTGATATCACATTGATTAGATTTTATCACATTAATATATTATATTATATTATATACATTTATCCCATTATACTATAGCATATCACATTAGATATATTATCTCACATTATGCGATATTAGATCATATTAAATTAATTTATATTATATTAATATCACATATATGACCTCACATTATATTATTATCTTATATCAACAGTATATTATTCTAATAATGACATATTTTTTATTTTCTTAATTAAATTTATTTTGATATGAAAAACATGGATAAGGTAAAATTGAACATGGTTATATAACTGTCCGTTATAATCCCATTAAGAAAAAAAGCTATAAAAAATTAAATATTAAAAAGACAAACCTTAGCACTTGTCATTATCTTTGATACTATTTTTTAGATAACCATTTAATGCAGTGAAGTAGTTTGTATAAATATTGAAAATATTTTGGCGCAAATTAGTCATGTGGTTCAACAGAAACATGCACAAAAATGAAGTCAGTAAGTCTCTTAAAATATCAGATCTGACCTTTTAGGACAAGGGTTCAGGTTGTAAAATGTCACGTGGTGCGACTCCTTAATGATTTTTATGAATGAATAATGTATAATAATGTTCGCCATGAAAATTAAATAGACCAAATATATGGCCCATATCAGCTTCAGCATCTCCATGTGGAGAAAAAAAATGCTGCTATAATTACATTAATTTATGATAAACGATTCACAGTCTGGGTAGAACCAGTCTCAGGTCTGGATCTGGACTCCAAACTGCTAATTGGTGACCTCTGATATAGGGTGCACCAAACGGGACATATTATACGGTAAAGCCCTGCACCCTTCAGGTGCGAGAAAGAGAGGTAATATCATTCAAATGTCAGCCACAGCTAATTAAACAATAATGACACTTGACGGCAAACCCAACAGAGTGTGTGTGTTTGTGAAGTGAGGGAGTGTGTGTGGGTATGTGGGGTGGGTGGGGGGGGGCAAACCATTAGTATGCTCCAATCATCGAGGTCGTGGCTGGAATAAGAAAGAAAAACTCATAATGAGGAAAACACGAACAAAAACACCCCAAAAATGAAAAACCATCTCTCAAAATGTCCTTTCTCATAATCAAAGCCCTCTGTTTATGAGACTCAAGGAAAAGAGTTTCATGCACTTTGAGTGCTGTGACCTATTCCAGCTAGCTATGATAATACACAAAGACATTAGCACAAAATATATATGTGGAGAGCATATCACCGTCAGACGTCATACTGCATGACATTATCACAAAGATACAGCGCATTAAGTCCAAGGGCAGAAGAAATGGCCTTATCACGAAGAAGAGAAAGGGAAAATGATCGGCGAAACCCTTCACGTGCGCTTCATCTGCTCTGATAAGAATTCAAGAACTCTTGGTGGAGTCTCGGCGTATGACTGACGACAGGACGGCCGCTCGCTCCGTATCGATTTCAGTCTTTGTGTGCCTTCCCGATCAATGAAATTAAAAGAGCTCCTGTCCACAGCAACATCATAATAATGGTCAAAAACACAATATTCACCTTGACCCAAGAGTTAATATATGCCTTAGCTTATATGTTGCAGTTGTCAATACTTGAGGAGATATACTTAACTTTTTTTTTTTTAAATATAACAATATTTTGTCTTCATGGTTGAAGAGCTGCTGAATTATAGCGATACCATATTTAGTCATTTTACTCAATAACTTAGAATTTTTGAGTCACTGTTCTTCCAAAAAAAAAAAAAGTACTGTTATGGTACTGATTGATTTCCATTTTTTTATTATTATTATTAAAATACCATCAAGTGTAAGTTCCAAAAAATACTTGACTACTTTTCTGGACGACTAGTTATTTATTATAAATAAGCAATCCTGAAAGCCCTACTACTATATACAACCAAAAAATATTACTTTACTCAAAAATGAAAATTGTACATCAGGCCTTCAATGATGTAGTACTTTGTTTCTTCATCAGATTTGGAGAAATGTATCATTACATGACTTGCTCATCAATAGATCCTCTGCAGTGAATGGGTGCCGTCAGAATGAGAGTCCAAACAGCTGATAAAAACATCACAATAATCCACAAGTAATCCACACCACTCCAGTCCATCAATTAACATCTTGTGAAGCCAAAAGCTGCGCATTTGTACAAAACGAATCCATCATTGAGATGTTTTTAACTTCAAACTGTTGCTTCCAGATAAATACGAGTTCTATATCCATAATATTGCTTTCGTGGAAAGTGAAAAAGTTGTCTGGTCTGAATCAGGAGAGAAATATGCACAAATTAAGCACCGTTTACAAGTCAAAACAGCTCTAAACAAATATGTTGGTGAATTTTAATGTGAGAGGCAACAGGGGATGGACTTTTTCAATGAAGTAAGCATTATTATGAATTATGGACTATGGATTATGGATTTTCGCCAGAAGTGAGCATTTAAAATGACAATACCGTGATATTTTTGTCTCTTACAAACACGCAGCATTTTCATCATAGTTAATTGATGGACTGGAGTGGTGTGGATTACTTGTGGATGTTTTTATTAAATGTTTGGACTCCCATTCTGACGGCACCCATTCACTGCAGAGGACCCATTGGTGAGCAAGTCATGTAATGCTACATTTCTCCAAAACTGTTCTGATTAACTATTAAACTCATCTACATCTGGATGGCCTGAGGGTGAGTACATTTTCAGCAAATGTTCAGTTTGGATGAACTATTCTTTTAAAATAGCGAAACAGAAATAATCATGTTTAATATCCTAAAATGTTTGAAAGGGAATAATGTTTAGTTAAAATTGTTGATACTAGCTTGAATATCTTATCTAGTGTTGTGTTCCCTTGGTGTTATGATCATACAGCCAAATTGACCTGTTTTGCTCAGAAATAACTGACTCCAGATTTTTTTTTTATTTCTCCTAAGGCACTGAAATAAGTTTTCTGAAGCTCTAATTGTGTTATCGTTCATTTTATATGTTCACACAAACTTGCAGACAGACTGTCTTCATGTCTGCTGGCTCATGACTTGTGAGAATTAAGGGAATTATCAGTAACAATCATCTTGTGACTATTGTGATGCTAGCTCTTCTATCAGAGGGGCTTTATTAGATTTGAGCACATTTTAGTTGTGAACCTACTGTGCAAAATATCCAGGTTCTCCTTAGGCAGGCATCATGTTAAAGGGATAGTATTTTTTCACGTCGGCAAAATGGAATCTCTGTCATTAATTCTGACCACCTCTCATGTCGTTCGCAAACCCGTAAGACCTCCGTCCGTTCATCTTCGGAACGCAAGTTAATGATATTCTGATGGATCTGAGAGCTCCTCTGACCCTCCCTAGCCCGGCATGTAATTAACATGATTAAGGTCCAGAAACATAGCAAGGACGGTAAAATAATCCATGTGACATCAGGGGTTCAACCGTAATTTTATACTTTTTGTGTGCAAAGAAAATAAAAATAACGACATATTTTTAACTATTTGTCTCCTCCACATCACCCTATAGCGACATTTTGGCGATTATCCACTGAACGTAAACAGCGTATGCTGTTCTGTGTCAGCCGGCAGCCCACGGATACGTTTGCTACGTTGTTTACGCTTTATTTGAATGCAAACATCCGGTGGCGCAGCTGACCTGTCAGATTTTCAAAATACTTCATCACTTGAATTAAGATTTTAACAATTTAATTTTAAAAGACAGCCACCACAAAATCAGATTTTAGCACCTCATTTTACTTTGAGAGGTTAAATTTACGATTTATTTAAGATTTAAAATAATAACAAGAAACCATTTAATAGCTATGATACTGTTTTTGAAATAAATCCTTTGCATCGCTATGACAGGAAATACTGGTATCTAACAAAGAAAAAGAAAAAAGTTCAAACGAAAAAAAAAAACCAGTTAATCTTAAAAAATAAAGCATAAACATAAACCCAAATAGGAAATAAAACAGTTGTCGAATAGCATGTGTAGATAGATCGATATATACGTGACGTGACGTGACATAGTATGGTGACCCATACTCGGAATTATGCTCTGCATTTATCCCATCCAAAGTGAACACACACAGCAGTGAACACACACAGCAGTGAACACACACCCGGAGCAGTGGGCAGCCATTTATGCTGCGGTTGGGGGTTAGGTGCCTTGCTCAAGGGCACCTCAGTCGTGGTATTGAAGGTGGAAGACAGCCCCCACCCACAATCCCTGCCGTTACAGAGTCCGATTCTCTAACAATTAGGCCACGACTTCCCTTAAATTAGATAATAATAGTAGATAGAGAGAGAAAACATGGACACATGCTCTTTAAAAGGGTGGGTTACCTTAAAATCCGAACAAAACAAATGGAAAAGTTTTCCGGCACATATGTGCTCCCATAACTGCCTCCTTATTCAAATGAGCCCCTCATGAATTATTCAGGAATCTATAATTATGCATTCCTTTTGCTGACGTAGAGTTTGGGGCATTAAAAATAGATCTGAGCGGAACGGCAGCACAAGCCCCAATGGAGTCCCGCCGCTGTGTTTTGACTGCCTTTCTTTTTCTCGCCATCGCTAGATCCGCAATGCTCAGGGCCTGTCGTCCAGGAGGATGCGTTTTTCTGACAGGCCCTATCTCACTGTCCCCGTCCCGCTCTGGACGCGTCACTGACAGGCTGCGGGAAATCTGGAGCCCTCACGACAGCGCTGCTAAATTCGGTTGATGGGCTGGCCAGGGGTTTTGCCGAAAGCATTTTTTAGCGTAAGAGTTTGCTTCAAAAGCACAATGAGTCGCCGCTGCAACTTCCAGGGCTGGCGCTTTGCCCTGCAGTGTACGAATACATGCTTTTGTATATGTGGGCGTCTGTCATTTATGCCGAAAGACCTTTACTGCTCAGCCCTACAATACCTTCTTCCCGGTAGGGGTGATCAAATTTTGAGGAGGTGCATGCATACATTTGAATGTCAATTAGACTCCGCTGACAGTTTAGGCGACGTGTGCAGACAGTCAAGTGTTTTGGTTGTTGAAGCAAATGCAGTCACACGTGACAAACTGGGCCACCTACTGTCACCCGTACCAACATAAGGTGGGTAAATGTTCTGTGTAAGGTTTAATCCCTGTCTACTACAGGAAATAAATGACATTGCTTTACTATATTCTAGATACTATATTCTATAAATTTTTTCTACACATTTTTTCACTCTGCATTGGTTGTACAATGCCTATTTTTTTCCTGAATTCCACCCTATCATTTTTCTGTGAAGTTCATTTATATGTATAGCTGTGTTAATTTTGTTGACGAATAATTTTCGTCATCATTTTCGTCAACGACATTTTTTCACAGATGTTAACGGAGAGATGCACACAAATTGATCACAAATTGTCAGTTTTGACGACTATTCATGTTACACAGCCAGTTACGTCTTAAGTGAATGTAAACTGTTGGGAAAATATCGCCAGTAGAATCCGTGCAGTCAGTTTTAAAGGAACAGCAGCCTAATTTAGTTATTGTTGTCTGTGTCCTTATTGTTAATGAATCAACAAAAGAAAGAGAGGAAACTGCTCTTGACTGAATCACTTTAGTAGTTCTAATAAGGATAAATCTAAATTTTATTTACATAAATATACTGTATATGTCTGCTTGAAAGAATGAAGGATGTATGCAAGTTGTTATAAAGAACACTTATTATAGGCCCTATAACCATTGGTATTTCACTGAAAAGAGGACCATGTTCTTGATTCTTCTGGTGAAGTGATCCAACTTCTGAGAAGTGGTTTTATTTAATTTTGAGGTAAAGACATGTTATGTGCAACGGGAGTTAAATCTGTGTCTGTATTGCATGTTCAACCCTTAATATCATTCATATTACCTGGTTAATAGATGTTTTCTCAGAGAACATATGAGTTTGGAAATTTTAGAGAAATGCTTAATAAGTGCATTACACTGTAACTAAACCCATTCGATCAGTCAACTAAGTCTTATTATTTACATCGACTAAAACTAGACTAAAGACAGACAATTCAGATGACTAAATATGAACTAAAACTAAATCCAAAATTTGCTGTCAAAATACACACTGAAGTCAGGTTTCTTGGCAGGTCCGTGCACAGACCTTTTGAGGGGCATGTGCTGAAACTGAAAATGGACTGCTTAATTTCTAAATCTCAAAGGTGGAAGTCAGGACTAATAGACTTGGCCTGGAAAAAGGACATGTATGAAATAGCGTGGCATTATACAATGCCAATGATATTCTGGCCTTCTAGATGTAAAGTGTGCCTATTCATGGGTTTCATGTGACGTCACACAGTGGTGCGGCCGCCATTTGTAGGACCGAATTGCAATTCCGTCAGTCTGCTGTGCTGTGCTCTGGGCTGTGATAACAGCAAATCACAATGGATTATTTAACTGGATTATTGGAGATGGATTCTTTTGATTAAATATTTCTCGTAAGCATAGATGCGTGTTTACATTTTAGTTAGCAAGTTCATAATGAAACTTGCAAAAGGTTAAATTTGCGTGCGAGACTGCTGATTTGCCAGAAAACTTTAAATATGAAAACCGATTATGATATAAATCAATGAGATGTTTTTGATCTTTGATCTAAGGACAGTAATGTGAATCTAGAGTGTTTATGCTGCACTAAACTTTGACGAACAACACTCAGACCTGCAAACAAACAGATGAAGAAGAGGAGGATGATGACGGTCCAGCAGCGCACACAAGGAGAAAGGTTTGTAGGTTTAGTTTCCGCATTCTTATTTTGATGAATGTAACTGAATGTAATTACTTCAAAGATGTTAGAGTGAAGAGGACCATAAATGAGATTAAATTTAACTAAATAAGCTAGTTGTAGTGATTCTTACGATGGCAATGTAACGTTACTGCTGCAATAAAATGTATATGCATCAATATGTCTGAGATCATTTGCAGTAGCTGTGTCCTGCTTTTTCAGTTGCTGTGTAAGCAGACTTATATGTACAGGTGCTCACCACTGCCAAAACACATGTAACTGACTACAACAAAACACAGAATCACAGTTTTGTTGCTACTTTAGTTGCTGCTTCACTTAGCATGTAGAGACATACAGGAATAACTGAATATTTCTCTTAAATGTGCCACAAATGTCTTTTAACAATGTTTTGTAGTAACTGAGAGAAGTGTCATCACAGAAGAAATGGCAGAAGTTCCTCAGACAGCTGTGAACACCGAGCAGTGCTTGGAGTCAGACAGTAGACTTCATCTTTATTATACTTCTCTGACTGGACTAGCAAGGAACAGTTAGAGTCCATGAGAAAGTAAGTTCAAGTACATGTCTGCACTGACCATGATTATACTATGTAATATAATGTTTTCTGCAACAATTGGGGGGATCTTAACTGAGGAGACAAACTGACCAACAGGAAGCTATGGATCTATTGAATGTGTATTTTTCAAGCATTTTATTGCAGCATTCACTGTTATTTTTTTGCACAGTGATAGCTAGTGAAAAGTGTTTCTACTAATTTACTTAAAAGTATAGTTAACCCAGAATTCTGTCATCATTTACATTATTACTGTCACGAATCCTGTCCATGGACTTCCGTTCAATCACCACCAGAGGTCACCCTTCCATTACATTGACTCTCGCACTACACAAACTGTTGCATGTCATCCCGGACTACATATCCCATCACCCATTGCACTGATTGCACACAGCACTGATTGCACACAGCTGTTTCATATCACACACTCACTATTTATACACTCACTCAAACAACCAGTCGGGGCCGAGTATTGTATAGCGTTTATCACTCTCATAGCGATAGCTACTCTACGGAGCCTGTCTAGTTTTTCCATAGCCTTATCTTAGTCTTGCCTTGTCTGTTTTCTCGTGTCCTGATCTTGGCCTGTGTATCTCGGATTCCCCCTCTCGTCTTGCCATACTCGGATACTGTTTGCCCCTGCCTGGACCTTTGCCTTGTACCTGGATTTATCCCTCTTGTCTTGCCCTGTTTATTCTGTTCGCCGATCGTAGACCCACACTAGCCCTAGGTTTATTCTTGTGTCTTGCCCGCCATATACCTTTTTGCCATTGTTCGACCCTGCCTGTGTTTCCGACCTCTCTGCTGTAAGTAAAGCTTGCACATGGAGCCGCACGTCTCACGTCTTGTCAGCCCCATAACAATTACATAAATTCCCCCGCATGTGTTTTTTTTCAACCCCTGACTTTTGTTTTTCCGGCAGACTCAAAATAAGTTATTTTGAAGAATGCTGGTAATCAAAACCAACAGGTTTGTCACATGTAAACGACATAAAGGAAGTAAATGATTTTCATTTTTGGTTAAACTATCTCTTTAATTAGGATGATACACACTTTAAATTTCAATCATACTGGACACAGCCACTTAATGTGCTAGAATTAAATGGGAAAATAATAAGTAAATAGTCTTTCAAACAACATGTGCTTTGATACAATATATATATACATTTACTTTCAGTTTGGTGCATTCAGATAGACCTTTAGTAATAGATACTTGTGCATTATTTGCTCTTTACAGGTGCAGAAATGAAAGCTCCCAAGCAAAGTACTCTCTGGACTAAGATGTGGAAAGACATGCTGCACAATGACCCACAATGAGCAACAACCAAGAACAGTATTCACTGATTACCTTTAAAAATTATTCATAGTAACAGTTAGGTAATAATTATTTTACCAAGTATAAAATGTTTAATTCAAAAACTTTGCCGTTTACCAATGTGTTTCTCAAAACACCTTTTAAATTTTTTATGTTTTAACCTTTATTAAATGTTACAGTCCAAGTGTACATATAAATGCCTCATTCATTCAAGTAAATGCATGGGTAATTTTGCAAAATGTGTTAAATATTTTATCTACACTTATTGTATAACTGCTGCTTTTTGCTGTAATTGCATGATTTTGTAAATAAATTGTTTTGTAAATACATTTTCCTCATGCCAGCTTGGTCAAGCTAGTTATTTAATGGACTTTAAAATTGCTTTCATAATAATGAGATGTTTATAGATTTGTTAAGTCATGTTATTTATGTATTATAATCTATATAATTAAAATGAAAGTAAACGTTTTGTTTAGGTAACGTTATTCATTTTAAATGAAATATTAATGAACAGTACAGTAGATATAGAAATGCAACTGTGCCAAGTCTGGCGTGCTGCGCAACGGGCCGAGTCCGGCTTGGATGCCGCAGTGTCGGCAAGTTACGGCTGTCGCATCTGGTCCGGTTGATTCGGCCCAGAATCTGAAAGCGAGTACGTAATCATCCAGGCCGGGTGCTGCAGATGGGTCCGGGCCGATGGACAAGTCTCTTAACAGGTGAAAATTGAACTGAAAATGGCCCGAGTGTACGGAGAGGGATTGTGTATGAGGTAGATGTAAACAGCCAGCAAACGTCAGTTTTCCCTAGACTTTAGTCAGTTCGCTTGACAGTAAATAAGGATCTAATCCTAAAGTGTCTATTTTTTTTAAATACCATTGTTTTCCGTTGTTGTTTAAGTGTTATTTTGGTTTCTGATCACCAAGGAGAGGCTACGCAAGGTCCTAAAGATGGCGGCCGCAACAAAAAAAGTCACGTGACTGAAACCCATGAATAACAATGGGCCTCCTGGGTAGTTGTCATTATTATTTGTAGGGTCCTGTGTTTGTGAATTGCTCTTGTGTACTCACTCTTTTTTTAATTGTATTATATATATATATATATATATAAAAAAAAATATATATATATATACACACACACATATACAACTACATACATACAGGTGTTCTCGAAGGGAGGAGGGCAAGTCCTTTTTTTAATCCAAATGTAAATTCCTGTCCTCAGTCACATGTTCCCTGGATAAATAAACAGTACGTAGACTACAGAAAACAACAACAACAATACAATTTCATTTTATATTTGTAGCATTTACAAATGAATCAATATTCTGTTTATAAGCCAAGTATGACCTCATCCAGTTCTTAGCATTTTATATTATTCCAAAATATACATCAGGCTGTACACTTTAACCAAATATGTTTTGTGAACTTATGTTCAGCTATTTTTTTTAATAGTTAACTTTTAACTATTTTTGAATTATTCGGTTTATCAGTCATCAAAGCTCAGTAAATATTGGTCACAGACACAGAGATTTACTTAAAATTTCACCAAGTTTATTACTCACTAAAAACTCCCACAGATTATGTTTTCATGCCATTTTAAGTCTTATTTTGACGTAATAAAGTGTTTACATCTAAGTGTGTGAGTTGTTTACTTACTTGTTTAAATGAGTGTTCCCATTAATGCCATTATATTGTTCATTCAGACTGATTTGCGAATGTAGAACGCACATGAACACAATAGGCGTGATTTATCGCATGAACCAATCACAACCGAATATAACCAGTCATATTCAATCATATCGTGATGGAGGCATTGCCTACTCTCTTGTGATTTTCCCCCATTCATTCTCAAGTACCCACCCCCCCACTGCACGCTTTAGTTGGTTTGTTAAAACTCAATGGGCTCAGGGGAGGCAAGAGAGACTCGGACTCCCGCTGTAACTTTACCTGCTGGTGTCGCTGTTGTACAGTATTTCTTATAAAAAGTGAGTGATTTATACACTTTTTAATGTTTTATTTTGTAATATTGGCGTTGTTTTATTTTTGTACTATTAATTTTTTCTTATCCAATATTTTGAAGATATACGTATATATACAGTATACAAAATTAAAATTTTCTCTGCTTTGCACACAAAGTTCAATAAAATTACGTTTGAAGAAAAATATTTTTTTAGCTATGTAATATATATAATGTATTACATTATGCATGATAAAATATAAAGATTTCACTGTGATTTGATTCTGTAAAGTTTTTTTGGTTACAACAACATTACTGTAGTAAACCCATGTTTTACTACGTTTATACATTTGAAGACGAGCGGAGAGTATAGAATACTAGATAAAAAAATTAGCTAGCTAGAATACATATGCATATTACCAGCGTAAACATGAATTAGCCATGCGACCATATAATATGATTAAATGTTAATAAATTAAGTGTATCAGCAATCATACATTTCTTAGAAATATATTTGACCTAGGTGACGAGGATCACTCAGTGGCTTTGTGTCAAACTCAAATGCAGTTACGGGGTTTTTGACCAGTGAATGTGTGCAAATTGCTTGGTCCGCATTAAACGGCGGCGCTTACGTTTTCATCACCAGGTGTTTTGTTTTTGGTAGCTATTCGCGCTGCACTCAGTTTCAAATACTAAATTATAGCCTTTATGCATAGTGTTTCTTGTGTAAAGACAACGCTGTACTTATACAAACAAGAAGATCTTTATTTACCCTTGCAAGACTTAGTTCAGCTGCTGTGGAACTTCAGTTCATTCAGTCAAGATAGAGGGGCTGGAGTTATGAGGTTTACTGACAGTTTGAGCGGATCCAACAAGATTTAGTCACTAGCTCTTTTTAATACCTTTCATTAGCTAAATATTTGTAAAGCAGACAGACAGATGTAAAGGGAAGGAAAAAAAAAACCCATCACCAAAAAAAGGGCACTTTGGATTGTAAGGGCAAAAGGGCATGTGCTCTGCACAGGTTGAGCCCTACCTGTGCACGTGTCTGTTTCTTGGGTTTACATGACCAACTTTTAACACCCACTGACCTTTAGAATAAAACTTTTTAAGGCCAAAATTTAAAGGCTGTTTTAAAGGCAAATGTGCCTTTAAAATGTCTATATGTAAATTAGCTTTGTTATGGCTGGCTAACCTCAGGATAGTAAATAAGCACTGATATTTAAGACAAAAATTGTTATGTTTTAAAAGGCTACTGTACCTTTAAGATGTCTATATGTAAATGAGATCTGTTATGATTGGTTAATCTCAGCATACCCGTATATCAATAAACATTTATTAAACTTATGGCTTAAAATTAAATTAAAATCTGTTTTTGAAGGCTACTGTACCTTTAAGATCTCTATACTATATGTAAATGAGTTATGATTGGCTAACCTCAGCATAGTAAATAAGCCCTGATTAAACTGAAATGTAAAGGCTGTTTTTAAAGGCCCCTGT
Source organism: Sinocyclocheilus anophthalmus (assembly GCA_018155175.1). NCBI lineage: Eukaryota > Metazoa > Chordata > Actinopteri > Cypriniformes > Cyprinidae > Sinocyclocheilus > Sinocyclocheilus anophthalmus. Next base: position 11,070 of record JADLZN010002515.1, on the reverse strand, counting down.
ACTTTCAGGACGTTTCTATGTAAATGAGCTCTATTATGATTGGCTAATTTCAGCATACCCGTATCTTAAATAAGTGCTGATTAAACTTTTTAAGTCTAAAATTAAAATTCAACTCTGTTTTGAAAGGCTACTGTGCCTTTAAGACATCTCTATGTAAAGGAGCTCTGTAATGATTGGCTAATCTCAGCAAATCACCATTGTAAATAAGCATTAATTAAACTTTTTAAAACAAAACTTAAATTAAAGGCTGTTTTTAAAAGTACTGAACTTTCTTAAAATTTGTCTTAAAAGTCTTAAAATTCAAGGCTCTTTTTGAAGGCTACCGTCTCTTTAAGATTATTATACTGTATGTCAATTAGCTATGTTATGATTGGTTAAACTCAACAGTCCAGCATAATACATAAGCATCGATATAAGCACTGAAATATGGGCAGTCACAAGTTAATGAGCACATAAAGTCCATTTAAGGTAAGTCAGTTAATTCGATGGCCATCTTAACAATCTATAATTTAAAAGCAAATGCTCCTGCTAATGTGCATGCTAATGTAAACAAACAGGCAATTTCTCTATCAAAATGGCTCTTTGGAAGAAGACAATGGAAGTGTGGCATTACACGAGGGTTGTGAGGAATCAATAACAGGGTTCACAGTCTCACAAAGTGCTTGTAGCCATCAGGTTTCTTTCTCCACATGATCTGCTCGCATTATTTTGTTCATCTCTATGTGGCCTGTGAGGCTGGAAAGGGGCTTTCCCATCATGTTCCTCGCATTCCTCCAGGTCCATAAGATGGTTCATACTCACAGATGAGCTTTAACCTCTCATTGTGTGTGAGTAAATACACAGCATTTGTGCGTGCATGGATACGGCGTGTGTCGTGTGCCTCAGCGGGTGTGATCAGGGACTCCTGGTCCAGGCCAGCAGCAGATGTTTGCTGCTGAACAGATTAGCGCCGACAGCCCCAGAGGCTCTTTTGGACCGGTCGACATGCTTGTGTAACGGTGGTGACTGCAGCGGTTTGCCCATGCTGTGTCTCTTCCATTATTATCTTGTCATTAATCAGGGCTGTACAGTGCGACATATATGTCGCATGTGCTACGAAAAAACTGGTCTGTGTGATGAATAAATTTACCACTGTAGCACGCGTGCGATACGGTTTTGCATGTTCATAACAAAGCCGCTTAATAGTGTGAAGTGGTTTCGTTGTGCTTGTTTGTGTGTGTGAGAGATTGATTATACTAGGGGTGTGCGACGATTAAAATGTCTCCACGATCTGCTTTTTCTAGAAATAGTATAGTATCGTGCGTCTGTATAATATACTGTACAATGCCACATACATTCACATCAGTGTTAACTCAGCGGTAGAGTTACACTCGCGGGACACTGCACTTATTCGCAATCATAAAAGTACATTATTTGCATGTGCCTTAAGCCTTGCCGGTTAAACATTTAATTCGCGTGCTGTTCTGACATGCGCTTTTTTCAGGGCCTAAGTACTGGACTAAATTGTCTTTCGCGTCTGATTAATTTCGCGTCTAATACTGTCAAAAACGCACAAGGTTTACATATAAACACAGTTGGTTATGTCTAAAATGAATGTAAACAGTTGAGAGAGAAACGGATGCATGCAGCTCTTAAAGCGACAGTACTAAACATGCTGCCGACTGTTATTAAAGGAATAGTTCACCCAAAAATTTTAATTTCCGTCATTATTTACTCGCTCACATGTTGTCCCAAACCTGTATTAATTTTTTCTTTTTTCGGAACACAAAAGAAGATATTTTGAAGAATGTGGGTAACCAAACAGTAGCTGTTCCACATTGACTTTGTAAAAGAGAATATCTAGAGTAACTGGGGACCAACTGTTTGCTTACCCACATTCTTAAAAAAAATAAAACCTTTATGTTCAGCAGAAAAAAGAAACTCAAAAATAAAATAATGACAAGGATTTTTATCTTTGCCCATGCACTTTGGCCTAAATGTCTACCATTTTTTTTATTTTATATTTTGTTGAGGTGTAAGAGGTGTCATGTTTCTGCACTCTTCCATTTTTAGCAAATAAAGAAAAAACTGTCTAAAAACTATTTTTGTGATGGTTTGTATTTTTTGTGCTCTGTATCGAACATCAATGCCTGTTTAAGTGATGAACTCCATTACTTGTGTTTGTTTTCAGACATGATAACCTACGTTTTATACTTGTGCTACAACTGTTTGGCCTGTGCTACAAAACTTTCAACCTCTGTAGCACCAGTGCTATGTGCAAAAAAAGTTAACGTACAGCCCTGCATTAATGCCATAATGTTACGCAACAACCACAGATTCCTCCATCAGGCCCAGCGAATAATTCTATACATCATTAAATACAGTAACCATATTTGATGGATATTATTAATATTTGTGACACAGTAATGTAAAAAAAAACACAATATCAAGTGAATATTTGGCACTGACAAATAAGAGTGTCAATGTTGTTTTAGTATTTATATGCTATTATAGTTTTTTTATTAATATTTGAATTAGCTTTTATTTTAATATTTTCAGTTTCCTTTTTTATTTTAGTACTTTTTTTTAGTCTATCAAAAACATTTCTTACCACAAAATATGTTTTTCAAGGTAAAGTGTATTTTTACAAATATCATGAATTATTAACTTATAAATATTGAGTTTTGGGGGAGTTGCACCACATGACATTTTACAACCTAAACTAACTTTTTGATATTTGCGGGTTAGTGAGATAAAGCGAGAAAAATTATGCAGATCATGTGATCACAAAATGGCCACCACCATGAGTGGGACCACCCTTACATAGAATAAAACCGCTTTTATTAGGCCACTGATAACACTCCATCTCATCATGCGAGTTGCATACTTTTGCATATATTTGGAATTTATCACATGTGGCGTCCTGAACATCACGTGGAATGTGTTCAGTGAATGCGGATGTGATTGCATTACTGCTGTATCACGCACATACTCCTCCGCGGCTTCATGAATGCACTTTGTTGTGTTGTTGCTGACGGAGGAGACTGTCTGCTTCCCGTGGCTCAAACTTCCAGACTCAAAGCACATCTCCTGCTTTTGAAGCTGTCAGAGAGCAGATCCACTGCACACATCTGACTGGAGTAAAAGCCCTGCCGCTGGGGTTCGGAAGGACACTTCTAGAAGAAGACAATTTGGTTTTATTTCGCACCACACAGCTCCCTTGCGGAACAAATGTATAAATATAGAAATATACATAGAACTCAATGGCTTAATAGTCAAGCTATCTTCGCCGAATAGGAATGATAAGAGAGCACAGCCCGTCAGATCGGCTCCCCCACTGCGAAAGTGGTCAAATCCAGAAGGAAACTTTCATTTATCCACCCTTTCATTCCGCTCATCTGTTTTCCACTCGTGGTAAGACCTCCCTCTCTGCTGGAGATAAAGCTATCAGAGGATCGAGCGATCTTTAAACTCTGCAGAGCGGAGAGAAACCAGGTGGAGAGGATTCAGGAGGCCTGCTGTCCTGTGTGTGTGTGTGTGTGTGCGCAGTGGCGGTGTGCGTGCGGGAGCCTGCCATCATCCCTCGTCTGGATCGTGGACTTGGATCCATCTCCCACAGTTGATTCTCTCACAGCCTCATTTATCCTACATGAGTGTAGGTGGCCAAACAGCCCTACACGCCCTGAAAGACTATTACACATCTCTGCTGGCTTCAGGGGCAAATGGAAAATGTTTGTGGTATTTTTTTGGTTTCTTTTACGAGGCAGAAACATTCTGGTGCAGATATTGGATATTGGATAACAGATATTGGATTTATTTACACTTTTTTATTATTTTTTATTACAGACTTTTTGTTTTTACTCTGAAATAAGGTTTAAAAATATTAGTGATTTTTATTAATATTTTGAGTTTTATTATTTCAATCAATTTGAATTTTATAAATTTTTGAATACAAGTGAATCTCAATAAATTAGAATGTCGTGAAAAGTTCATTTATTTCAGTAATTTCACTCAAATTGTGAAACTTGTGTGTAAATAAATTCAATGCACACAGACTTGAAGTAGTTTAAGTCTTTGGTTCTTTTAATTGTGATGAAATTTTGGCTCACATTTAACAAAAACCCACCAATTCACTTTCTCAACAAATTAGAATATGGTGACATGCCAGTCAGCTAATCAACTCAAAATACCTGCAAAGGTTTCTTGAGACTTCAAAATGGTCTCTCAGTTTTGTTTACTAGGCTACACAATCATGGGGAAAACTGCTGATCTGACAGTTGTCCAGAAGACAATCATTGACACCCTTTCACAAGGAGGGTAAGCCACAAACATTTATTGCCAAAGAAGCTGGCTGTTTCACAGAGTGCTGTATCCAAGCATGTTAACATAAAGTTGAGTGGAAGGAAAAAGTGTGGAGAAAAAGATGCTCAACCAACCGAGAGAACCGCAGCTTTTTGAGGATTGTCAAGCAAAATCGATTCAGAAATTTGAGTGAACTTCACAAGGAACGGACTGAAGCTGGGGTCAAGGCATCAAGAAGCCACCACACACAGACATGTCAAGAAATTTGGCTAGTTGTCTTATTCCTCTTGTTAAGCCACTACTGAACCACAGACAACATCAGAGGCATCTTACCTGGGCTAAGGATAAGAAGAACTGGAACTGTTGCTCATTGGTCCAAAGTCCTCTTTTCAGATGAGAGCAATTTTTGTATTTAATTTGGAAACCAAGGTACTAGAGTCTGGAGGAAGGTCCAAGTTGCTTGAAGTCCAGTGTTTAGTTTCCACAGTCTGTGATGATTTGGATTGCAATGTCATCTGCTGGTGTTTGGTCCATTGTGTTTTTTGAAAACCAACGTCACTGCAAGAAATTTTGGAGCAACTTCATGCTTCCTTCTGCTGACAGCTTTTTGAAGATGCTGATTTCATGTTCCAGCAGGACTTGGCACCTGCCCAAACACTGCCAAAAGCACCAAAAGTTGGTTAAATGACCATGGTGTTGGTGTGCTTGACTGGCCAGCAAACTCAACAGACCTGAACCCCATAGAGAATCTTTGTTAAGAGGAAAATGAGAAACAAGAGACAAAAATGCAGATGAGCTGAAGGCCACTGTCAAAGAAACTGTGCTTCCATACCACCTCAGCAGTGCCAAAAACTGATCACCTCCGTGCCACGCCGAATTGAGCCAGTAATTAAAGCAAAAGGAGCCCCGACCAAGTATTGAGTACATGTACATAAATGAACATACTTTCCAGAAGGCCACCAATTCACTAAAAATGTTTTTTTTTATTGGTCTTATGAAGTATTCTAATTTGTTGAGATAGTGAATTGGTGGGTTTTTGTTAAATATGAGCCAAAATCATCACAATTAAAAGAACCAAGACTTAAACTATTTCAGTCTGTGTTCATTGAATTTATTTAATACACGAGTTCACAATTTGAGTTGAATTACTGAAATAAATGAACTTTTTTCCACAACATTCTAATTTATTGAGATGCACCTGTATATACAGGTGCAGCTCAAAAAATTTGAATATCGTAAAAAAGTAAAACATTTTTGTAACATTTCAAAAAGTGAAACATTCATATATTCTAGATACATTACATGTAAAGTAAAACATTTCAAAAAAAAAAATTTGATGATTGGAGCTTACAGCTCATGAAAGTCAAAAATCCAGTATCTTAAAATATTAGAATATTTAAATTTGAGTTTCATTAAGTGACCATCCCTACAGTATAAATTCTGGATATCTCTTGTTCTTTGAAACCACAATATTGGGGAAGACTGCTGACTTGGCAATGGTCCAGAAGACGATCATTGACACCCTCCACAAAGAGGGTAAGTCACAGAAGGTCATTACTGAAAGGGGTGGCTGTTCACAGAGTGCTGTATCAAAGCATATTACATGCAAAGTTGACTGGAAGGAAGAAATCGGGTAGGAAAAGGTGCACCAGCAACAGGGATGATCTTGAGAATACTGTCAAGCAAAGCCGGTTCAAGCACTTGGGAGAGCTTCACAAGGAGTGAACTGAAGATGGAGTCAGTGCATCAAGAGTCACCACGCTCCGACGTCTTCAGGAAAAGGGCTACCAAGCCACTTCTGAAACAGAAACAACATCAGAAGCATCTTACCTGCAGGTCTAAGGAGAAAAAGAACTGGACTGTTGCTCAGTGGTCCAAAGTCCTCTTTTCAGATAAAAGTAAATTTTGCATTTCATTTGGAAATCAAGGTCTGGAGCCTGGAGGAAGACTGGAGAGGCACAGAATCCAAGCTGCTTGAAGTCCAGTGTTAAGTCTCCACAGTCTGTGATGATTTGGGGTGCAATCTGCTGGTGTGCTCCATGTGTTTTTATCAAGTCTCAAGTGTTTCTGACAAGCTTTATGGAGCTGCTGATTTCATTTTCCAGCAGGACTTGGCACTTGCCCACACTGTCAAAAGCACCAAAAGCTGGTTCAATGTCCATGGTGTTACTGTGCTTGATTGGCCAGCCAACATGCCTGACCTGAAACCCACATGGAATCTATGGGATATTTTCAAAAGAAAGATGAGAAACAGTCGACCCAACAACAATACAGACGAGCTGAAGGCTCAACAGTGCCTCAGCAGTGCCACAGGATGATCGCTTCCATGATACACCTCACTGATGCTGGAGTTTGTGCTAAAAGAGCCCCGACCAAGTATTGAGTGCATAAATGAACATACTTTAAATAACTTGAACTTTTCTGTTTTGCAAATCCTTTTTTTTGATTGATATTAGGAAATGTTCTAATATTTTGAGATACTGGATTTTGGACTTTCATGAGCTGTAAGCTCTAATCATTAAAATTAATACAAAAAAACTTTTGAAATGTTTTACTTTACATGTAATGAATCTAGAATATATGAAAGTTTAACTTTTTTGAAATAAGTTACAAAAAATTAACTTTTTCGCGATATTCAAATGTTTTGAGATGCACTATATATATATATAGTCTTTCAGTCCTGTACGCATGTGTACCAAACTGTGTACAAGTAAATTTTAAACTCCTAGTTTTATATATCGGTATTTTAATGAACCGATTTTGATGTTCTACATTTATAACCTTGCAATTCTGAGTTTAATATCTCACAATTGTCTTTTTCCACCACAGAATAAAAAAGAAAACAGGTAATTGCGGCTTTTTAATCACACTATTCTGACGTTTTTCTCGCAATTGTGAGAAACAAACAACATATCTTCCAATACTGAGAAAAAAAGCAGAATTGTAAGATAAAAAGTCGCACGTACTTTATTTTTTTATCCCGTGGTGGAAAAAAGCTTCCATCATTATCCCTTAGGTATTTTTTTAAAATTGTTTAAAATGGTTTAATCTGAGTTCAGATATAATTATTGCATGACTTTAAAAGCCATAATGAAAGCGACTATGGATAATTTACCTCAAACTTTGAAAATAACTTAAAGGGAAAAAGAACATTCAAACTGTGAAAAAAGTGTGTTCCATGACAAAGATTGTATCAGATTGTGATTTTTGTCTTTTTGGCACTGATTATGTGTGCACATAAGAACTTCGCCCACACACTCTTCTGACTTGCCATGATTTGTGATTGATTTTGTTGTGTCTTGTAGCTCTGTCATGTCTGGTGTGAACAGACTTTTTTGTCAATTGCTTGTTGCTGGAATCTTACTGTGTCACATCAGGTCAAAAATCACTGTAACACACTTATGCTTCTTTGCTTTTATAAACTGTGGCAACAGCAATATGATGCTTGTGTACTTAAAATGTTATTAAGACTCCAGTTACAACAAGAATGCAAGTGTAAGTGCTTGGCGAAATGGATTAGTCCTAGAAATTCCATAAGGAACCATAAAACTATTCTGGGACTTGGGACTATGAAACCAAACTATTAAATTCAAAATTCACAATATTTCTGCCAAGGATGACTGTTTTAACTAGACATTTATGGTTGCTGAGCAATGTAGCAACTTGGTGAATTAATATAAAGTGTGTGTTACACAATGGCTTTGCACGAGTCAGAACTATCCATTATATAATAGGCCTATACATTTCATAACAACTGCTCCTTTGAAAAGCTTATGGTTCTGAAAACCATTTGCAAAGTTGAACCATCGAGAACTACAAAATCCTTATAAGAAAACTTCTCTTGTAAATGTCTGTGGATCTCACTGCTGAATGTTTCGATCACTTCATCCCTGCTTTCACAAGTTCTCAGCTTTCTGTTCCTGTTAAACACCTCATTACTGACTCAACACTGACATTTCAGCTAATCGGACAGAGTTTCACGAAAGGTTATATGGATGCAGCTTATGACTTTTTCGGCCTTTTTTTCAGTTTGTCAAACGTTTGATTCTTTCATGCATCGATAATGAATCTTATTTTTGATACCTTATGCAAACACTGTTAAATTGATTTCCTGGCTTGATACTCGATGTCCAGTTGATCAGAATGTGTATAAAACACCAGCTTTGGCACGATGGGCCCAGTGCTATCAAATGCTGACAAGTTAATGCAAGCAATTACATTTAGCTACTTGGGCTGCCAATAATTTTTTAGAGCAAAATCCATTTGATGCTTACAAGCGCAAGCCAAATTTAAAAATAAATAAAAAATAAAAGAGAAATATTGGGATATTTTCTCTATGTCTAGAAGCTAAAATATTGGCTTCTTATCAAGTTGGAAGGTTGATTTTTATTAAAAATAATAGATCACAACTTATTTTCTTTTTGTTATATGACTGACTGTCAAGTAACTTAATAATATAAATGTACATTTTAAAATATTTGATACTATATCCACTTATTTTAGCTGCTTTTCTAATTTTATATTATTTATAGTATGCGTATAGTATACTATGTATAGTAAATATATTATGTACAGTATATTATGTATTGTATATATTATTTTTTCTCCTTTCAAATAGGGCTGGACAATAATTCGATATCAATATGTATCGCGATATAATTTTCAATAACGGTGATATGATTTTTAAACACATTTCCGATATTTCGATATACATTACCAGTTTTATCACTCTAAAAGCGCCTCCTGCTGGCAGAGAATACGTTTTCATTTTAAATAAGCTCCCGTAAATGGCGCATCATGCACGTGAGTTTATCTGACGGAGAGACGCAAAGCAGATTAAAGCAGAGTCCTGCACGTGTTCTGTTAGGTAAACCTGCATCCGCAGTACACAACACAACACCCGACCCGTTATCCGACAGCAACCAGCACAAATTTTATTCTGTACCTGACTCATTTGACATAAAGACCGCGACCTGAACCACACACCCGCATTAAATAGGCTACTGCATCAATAAGGCAAAATTATTAATTTTCTCATGTAACACAAGCAATCAAACCAAAATAGGCATTTAAAGTTGGTGCTTTGAAGAGAAATAGACAAACAGCGCAACAGAGGAATGATAAGAACACGCATCCTTCCTGTAAACAATAAAAACTTTTGCCTACATCTTGTGAACAATCTACCAGGCTGTTTTGAACAAATGTGCATAAACTAACTACATAAATCTTCATAAATGAAAAGAACATATTTAGATATGACTTTACTGTTAAGTGTCATTGTCTCTCCTTAAACTCTGCAGTGTGTGGCCGTTAGTCCTTTACAGAACCATTAAAAATAAAATGTATAGGCTACAGAAAACCGCAACGAGCGCTCTAAGCTGTCATTCACTTCAGCTGCAGCACAAATGGCTATAATGCGCAACGCTGCAAACCTAGGACATCTTGTGTTTTTTGCCCTCCATACCTGTTGCCATGTTTTGGACCCTGTCCTATTTACCACCTCTCTTTAATAAAGCCTGCAGATGGATCCACACGTCTCACGTCTCGTCAGCCCCGTTACAGTCATGATCTATAGTGTTCTATATCTATATAGATCAGGGGTGGCGAACGTCGGTCTTTGAGAGCCGCAGCCCTGCAGGGTTTTGCTTCAACCCTAATCAAACACACCGGAACAAGCTAATCAATGTCTTCAGGATTACTAAAGCAATAGGCAGGTGTGAGTTTTTAAATTAGGGTTGGAGCTGAACTCTGCATGGCTGCGGCTCTCCAGGACCGGAGTTTCCCACCCCTGATATAGATCTATAGCCTGTAGAGATCATTTTTTGCAAGAAGGAGCACAATTGAGCAGACACAACTTTTTCTAAAATTTTAGACATAAAAGGAAGATTTGAAATGGGTCTATAATTTGCCAGTTCACTAGGATCTAGTTGCGATTTCTTAATAAGAGGCTTAATAATCGCCACCTTGAATGGTTACACAATTCAAAGCAGAAATTTCATAGCAATCCTTGGTATTAATAAACATTACGATGTCATGGGAAAAATGTTCCAGAAGCAGCACATACAACAATTACTGATATTTATATTTATATTGTGCATACATACCACCTTTTATTTATAAATCCAGATATGTGCATGGCAGTTTATACACCAGACATCTGATGTTCTGGCTGCTGTGCATGTATTTAATGTTATATGAATTACATTATGAGCAATGATGGATTGGAGATGCTTTTTCTGTGTGTTATACATGTCTCCCACTATTTATTTTTTTAGTTGTTTTCAAAAAGTGGTTGGGGCATAAAGAAAAACTGCACTTGTTAAACCATTTTATGATGTTTTTAGATGATTATTAAGAACATCATTTGAAAACCTGATACGTGAGTCTGATATGTGTCTTCCGTAGAACTTATGAATATTTGTGTGATTTGTGTCTGATTGAAATTCATGATGAATAGATGATATTTTATCAAGCAGTAACACTCTGCACTCTGTCGTCGATGTTGGTACATTTATTTTGTGTGTGTGTTTTGTTCTTCAGGTCTGGATCGTTTCTGCTGGTTAAATCAGACTGATCCCTGTTATGCAGCTCTGGGACACAAACTCAATCTGCAGATGACTCTGATCATAAACAATGTGATCAGAGCAGATTCAGGGACTTACACATCACATGTCATTGAGATAGATATGGTCACAGCCAGTGATCTTCAAATGATTGTTGAAGGTACACAAACGCTCTCATCAGACTCATTCTGTCTTGACATTAACTCTGGTTATGTGTTGACTGTGA